>JASDQU010100355.1:434371-452141 GCA_032191745.1 Picea mariana
CAAGGGGAATCTGTCTGTTTAATTAAAACAAAGCATTGTGATGGTCCCTGCATATGTTGAGGCAATGTGATTTATGCCCGGTGCTCTACATGTCAAGGTGAAGAAATTCAACCAAGCGCGGGTAAATGACGGAAGTAACTATGACTCTCTTAAGGTATCTAGATGCCTCGTCATGATCTAATTAGTGATGCACATGAATGGATTAACGAGATTCCCACTGTCCCTAACTACTATCTAGAGAAACCACAGCCAAGAGAACGAGCTTAGCATGGAAAGAAGACCCCGTTGAGCTTGAATATAGTCTGACTTTGTGAAATGACTTGAGAGGTGTAGAATAAGTGGGAGTCGTTTTGATCTATAACCCTATGAATCCTAGAACATCAAACCCATATCCTATAAATTGTAAATGATAAAATATATAATACAATATAACCCTTTTGTTACCTAACACATATAACCTCTATCAAATCAAATACTTAACCCCTACAACACATGCGATAACCTATAACCCCCAACCTATATATCCAACAACACATAAACTTTATTCACCCTTAAACCTAACCTTTATAATTTCATTAACTCCTAATACTTAATCCCCACAACACCTATCCTTTATACCTTAAATGTAACACAGAGAAACCCTAACCCTTACCCATAATAACCTTGAACCCCTACAACCTTAACTATATAACCTCTATAAACCCTTAGACTTGTAACCCCTAATGATTTAAACATCTAATATTTATGGTCCTGTTGACGGGCGAAATTGATCGCTCGTCAACTGGAGGAGTGAATCCGGTCCGGGGTTGTCTAAATAACCCAAGCCGTTTGGATTAATCTACTCCGACGGGTTTAGCGGCTCCGTTGGCCGATCTAAGTCCTAGGAAAGTGAAAAAACTAAGCTAAAGAAACTAATCTAGGTGAAAAACAGCTACTGCAACCTATATACAAATCTAAAATATATATACAGTTTACTAACTAATATTTTAAAAAAATAATTCTTCTTATTAAATGTTCAGTTATCAATACAATTAAATCTTGATTATATATACAACATTTACAAAATACAAATTTTGATTGAAATTTGCAAAATCATTTGTGAATTGTCTTATGACAGCGAAGCTATTATTTTTTATTTTTTTATAATTTTTATGAGAAAGAAATAAAATGAAAGCTATCTAAGCTAAGAAATTAAAATAACAATACTAATTGTAAATATGAACTATAAAAATGAATAGTGAGACGTGTACAAATTACAAGAAATTTATATATTAACTAAACTATTTGAATAACACTAACAGATTGACCTGTAGTAGCACTTCCTATTTGTCCTGTGCACAGTATTCAATTTAGTTGTTTGATGGGAGAAATCTGCACCAGATTTTCCAAAAAGCTTCTCGTAAATAGGAAGCAGCGATGCTATTGAATACGAATGACAGAACAAACAAGAGATATATCAACAACAATTTTATATTTTACAAATAATCACATCAAGATAAATCCTTCTGCAAAGATTTGTACATAACTGCTCATTCAACAAAGAAGATTAACCTTCTGTTCATTAAATTAAAACAGGGTAATTACTGTAAGTAAAATGAGATACATCAAATATGGACAATACTTTAAATCATATCACATCAACCTGTAACAAATCTTGATATCTAAAGTAGTCAATAATTTGATTACAAATTAAAATGCACAAAACTTGAACAAAAGTAAGATAAATTGAAGCTAAATCCGTACAAAAAATCCACTTTCATTCAAGTCTGTATAATCATCAGTCCATATTCTATGTTCTCCCAACAGTGATGGATTGCTTACAAAAAATAATAAGTATATAAAGGCCACAAGATGAAACATTCCTTGTGGAAATTATAAAAAACTGTTTGCAAAAAATATGGGAACAATCTCCCAGATTGCTATTTCTACCTAAGACTAACAACCCAATCCCAAAACTGTGTAACAAAAGGCATGTTCTAAAATGCCATTATCGATCCAACTCCCATTGAAATTCGTGTGTACATGTAGATGCACAAAAATAAACGTTTTTAGATAGTGTTCGATTGTAAAAATCAACAGAAATTCTAATTTTATGACTAGCTACAGAATCTCACGATTCTGTAGCTGGTCATATTTACAAACAAAATCGTATTAAATTAATCCAATGGTAACAGAAATTTATGCGATCTATCACACAAATCCTTTATTACTAATTCAAAGCAAACCAAAATCGTTTATGCTAATTCAAAACGAACAGAATCATTTATGCTAAATCAAAACAAACAGAATCGTTTAAAATCATTGTTGAAATATCATACCTTGGCATTAGGGATACGATTTGTTCAGGCTATTTTCGAATTAACAATGGCAGTGGCTGCCTCTACATTTTTTAACATGACAGAGCATGTGGTCTTTTGCCTCTTGTCGTTAGCTTGCAGTCTATCATTTTCCTTGGTTAACACAGTCACCCGGTCCTCCAAGGACTTGATTCGGGATTGCAACAGAGGGACGTCTGTATAATATCATTCAAGCCATGAGTTGCATTCATTGCACTGTGGTTGATCAGGCTGAGTCATTACAGGTGAAGAATCTTTTAAATTACCAGGGGTTCCACTGTCAAAATTGATCCCGAGGAAGTTGGGGTCATCTTTAAGGAACGGCGGGAGGTTGGAGACGTAGTCATAGGGCTTGACAGAACAAATACCGTGTGAGTATGGGTACTCCTCGATCAGAAATCGCTCAATCTCAGAATCTGAATCTTCACTCAAAACAATTGGCTTATGGTCTGTGTTTTGTTTAGGCTTATTGCGAGCACACCTTGATACCCAGCATGCATCCTTCTTACCCTTGCTATTAACATCGGTATTACCCTTACCTTTTTTCCTCACAGGCCTCTTAACAGGTTTAGCAGTGTCTTTTAAACATGAGTTAGGCAGGGTGTCGGGTAGGTTATCATTCGGGTAGGTCGAGGGTTCAACAGTGGGTAAGAGTGTAGGAGGGGGCACGACAGACCCAACGAGGGTTTCGGTGACCACAGTGTTGTCCACTTGACCAAATTCAGGACTGGCAAAGCCATTCCTCAACAAGAACGCTTCCCAACAATCACCACTCAACCTCAAATGATGAACAATAACGATTTTAATCAAACATTGGTGGAAGAGGCTGGAGTCGGCCTTCTCCCTCTTAAATCGTTTATCCATTTTATACAAGTTGCGAAGGAGGAAATGTGGCATATTCAAAGGAAAATCTATGAAAATCATAAGCAGTCGTAGGTGGTATAGGAACACTAAACCATATCTATCTTCGCATGTAACGAATTGCTTAATAATGGCCAACAAATCATGCCACCCAGACTTAAGCGCTGTAACCGGCATACCTTTGTCACAACTGATAATTTTCCTTGAGGTAAACAGGAGCGGCCATGGCACTTCATCCACCTTCGAATTCTTAAACCATTTCTGCCACTTAGCTAGCAAACCGGTGGCTGAGCTGAGGAATTCCTCGTTTAATTCGAGTTGGATGTCCCCAACTTTGGCCCTGCATCCATCAAATGTGAGGGCAAATTGTTGGGTGACTGTGAGGTTGAAACCCTCGAATTTTTGAATGAAAACTAACCATCCATTCCTCTCCAGGTCCTCTCGGGCATTATCAAATAGCATCAACGTTTAGACGTCGTTGGGTTCTATGCGCACTACAGGAACCATAGCAGATAGCACACAGTCGATAGGGTAAACGGTGAGGGGGTTCGACAGGGTAGACACAGGACTAATTCCCACAGTTTTTTCCCAAAACAAGTAGAGGTAGCCCGAGGTGCAAGGCAAACGTTAATGCTTATGTGTGCGAGGGTGGTGGAGTGAATTGAAACCATGCAAAACATTCATGTTGGCATGTACAATCGACGGCGCCTTGGTAATAGTTTCATTCAAATCACAATCCAAAGCATTGTAAACCAAAAGTCAAATGGATTATCACATAATTGCATAACCAAAACTTTGATCCAAATGTTTAAATCAACAATAGCATTTGTATGGCTTGAAAGGAACCACTATATATCGAACATTGCACCAAGGACTTAATCACAACATTAATGCGTTCTATGAAACCATTGCATCAAGGAATTTGATCAAAGACAACAGAATTTCATATCACCATTGCATCAAGGATTCAATCAAAGACACCAAAATATCATTGCATCACGAACTTATAAAATGAAACCATATTAACAAAAGTCAAATGCAAAGTGAGTAAAGGCTTGGTGTTTTGATAAATGTATGATCAGTAGTGAGTTGGAGGTAAAAGAGTCATGACGACATAAAAAGATCTGTAATAATCCAAAGATGATTTTAATGCTATCAACATAACTTCCAACTCAAGGTTTTCACGCTTGCAGTCGTGAAAAATGAAAATGAAAGACAGGTGTGCGAAAGCGAAAGATAATAGTGTTGTTTCGTTTAAAGAATTGTGACGAGTATTGAGGGTTCAAAACCCTTGTGTAGGCAGCTTGTAAGGAAAAGATAAAATTGCAAAATGGCTGCCAACAATGGCGACACACTGGTAGAAGCAGTTATCTCTGCCAAAATAACAAATCCAGCTTAGGATAATGAGAATAATTCTAACTCAAAAACAACCAGAAAATTGTTTAAACATCATCATTAATCATAAAAATTCCAGCTGTGCTTAAAAGATGAGAACTGATGACAGTCTTAATAAAAGCGAGTCATGATATTAAAGATAAAATCTCCAATACTGTTGACAGAGCCACTGCTTCCAGTAGGTGTCCATAGCCTCGACAAGGTTTCCATTGAACCCACTCTGATATCTGTATCCTGCTAAGAAGTTCCAGATCAGAATAAAGGACATTTTAATGGTCAAGAAATTCCATATTTGTGAATTTTCATATACCCGACATTGCTTCACTGCCAGCAAGCCTATTCAGTACCCCGGCGAAGTTGTCTTGGCATCATGCATGCATTTACCCACTTCCAACAGACCTGTTCAGTATCCCAGCGGGTTTACAAGCACTTCCCACAGCTCTTTTAATGATTTGTTTGGTTTTTAAAGATATATAATTGAGCGGGGTGACGCTGAAAATTATGATATTTTGGACAAATTTTACAGACCTTGAGAGAATTCTTTAACTGTCCTTCATTAAGATGCAGAAATGGTTTGTTTACAAAACCGACCTTCGAAAGCAGGGAGACATCTTCTGAGTTATTCCCTTAAGGAACAGGGACAGCATAAGAAGAAAAAGGATGATCGTGACAGGCTTCAATTTCATATTGAAATCAATAAACTCTTTCAAACAACAGGCTTTCCTTAACATGGTTGTAATTTCAGAAGCATATCACAATTGATGTTTAGACAACTTCTCAGCAGTCATTTCAGAGAGAAAAAAATTATGTTTTCTTTGTCTGGACAGTTCATAATGCAGGTATGTGTATTTCCAAAAGCAGAAACTGATAAGTACAGGGAGAAATCAAAACCAAAACAGCAAAAGAAAATGAAAAACAAACAAAAGAAAAATATTTACACAGTATACACAGGGTTGTCATCAAGCGAAATACCTCTTTAGAGCTTGGCCATTCATTAGATAGGTGTCTAGTTGTCCCTCTAGATTCTGTAATCGGAAAGAGCTGGGACCCAATTCGTCAGCAATTAAAAACGGTCCTAGCCATAAGTTCTGAAACTTCGTGTGTTCTCCCTTTCCCTCATGTGGTTTGTCCCATTTCAAGACAAAGTCACCTACTTCGAAGTTCCTGTCAGAGGCAGAGTTGGAATCAAACCAACTTTTGACCACTAGTTGATGCTGATCTAACTTACATTTTGCTTGAGCCCTTACCTCTTCTAGTTTTATTAAAGCATTAATTCAATTTTCCAAAGGGGGGCAGTCTTCTTCTTGTATTTTCTGTGACAGCTGTAGTGAGGGAAGAAGAATATGTGGTGGCAAAATTGCTTCTCTACCATAGACGAGAAAGAAGGGAGAGTTACCCACAGCAGTTTTTGGTGTTACTCTATCAGCCCAGATTGTGTTTAACGGCGCATTATGCCAATTTTTGTGATTTTCAGATACCGTTCTCTTGATGATTTTAATCAGATTCTTATTAGTTGATTATGCCAATCCATTGCCCTAAGGGTAGTAGCTGGTAGAATATTTCAATTTAATTCCTTTTTCTAGAGCGAACTCACTCATCTCAAGAGACTGAAAATAAGAAGCGTTATCGAATACTAAACAGTCAAGGATACCAAAACGAGTAATAATATTTGAATTTGAAAAGGTAATTATCTTATTGGTATTTACAGCTCTTAAGGGGGCAGCTTCAGACCACCTGGTGAAGTAATTTGTGGCTGTTATGATAAACTTATGCTGCTATGAGGATGGTGGATTGATTGGACCTATAATATCAAGACCCCACTGGTGAAAAGGGGAGTCTAATGAAACAGGGTACAAAGGAAAGGTTGGTTTCTATATCCACCTGGATGCTTTTTGACAAATAATACACTTGCGACATAAGGCATGAGCATCTCTAAAAAGTGTAGGCCAGTAATAACCTGCTCTTAAAACTTTATGGGCAGTGGTGTCCCCACCAAAATGCCCACCAGCTTCTCCTGCGTGCAATTCTAGTAAGACCTTTTCTGCTTCATCTTTCTCAAGACAGTGCATTAGTACTCCATCAAAATTTTGCGAAACAGAATACCATTAATCAACTGAAAGGAGGCAGATTTTAATCTTAACACTCTTCTTTTAGTGGCAATCAGGTGACGGGGGGCTGACCCATGTTCAAGACAGAATTTTATATCGTCATACCAGGGACTGACAGAGTTTTGTGCACAGCAAATTGAATTTTGATTGTGTTGTCCTGGGTTTGACATATCGTTTTCTTCTTGTTGTCCTACTACACAGTCAGCGACTAACTTGCATAACCTTTGGCCTCTCACTATTTTTTCTGGGGTGATTTCTATGTCATACTCTTGTAAGGAGGTAACCCAGTTCACTTTCTTTTCGCCTAGTTCTTTCTGCACTAACAGATTTTTGACGGCTGGGTAAGGGACAATAATTTTCGTCCTAGATTTCAAAAGATAAGATCAGAAGTGCTTGATTGATTTAAAAACAACATAGGCTTGCTGATCTACCACTAAGTAATTAAGTTTCGCGCCTTTGAAAGAAGAGCTCATAAAGGCAATTGGGACTTCATTGTTTTCAATGTTCTTTTGAGTTAGGACAGCAGCATAGGAGCGGTCAGAAGCAAACGTGTAGAGAGTGAAGTCTTGTGAAAAGTCGGGGCTCATGAGAGAGGGAGCGTCTATTATGGCCTTTTTTATTGAATTAAAAGCTTGGTTTTCTAAGGGTCCCCAATGATATTGTGCGTCTTTCTTAATTAAATTCTGTAAAGGTCTCACCATTTCGAAAAAATTGGGGACGAATCTTCTGACAAAGTTTATCTGGCCTAAGAAAGACTGCATAGACTTTTTGGATGAGGGACGGGGAAGTTTCGAGATGACTTGAGTCCTTTCAGGGTCGATAATCATCCCTTTGCTTGACACAATAAATCCTAAGAGTTTACCTTGTTCTACTGCGAAGATAGATTTTTTGGGATTCAAGGAAATGTCATACTTACGACATCGTTGTAGAACGGCTCTCAAATGAGCTAGATGATCAGTTTTATTTTTAGAAAATACAGTAACATCATCTAGGTAAACTATGACAGATTGATTGATTAAGCCTTGGAAAGTGATTCCCATCGCTCTTTGGAAAGTGGCACCAGCATTAATGAGTCCAAAGGGCATTTTCCTATAAGCGTAGGTACCCCATGGAGTGCGGAAGGTAGTTTTAAGTTGGTCTGGAGGAGACATCAGGAATTGGTTTTACCCTGAAAAACCATCCAATAAGGATAGTCTTTCAGAACCAGCTACCTGTTGAAGGATCTGTTCCATGGGTGGGACAGGGTAATTGTCTTTATCAGACGCTCGATTAAGGTTTCGGAAATCGACGCATAGTCGGATTTCACCACTCTTCTTCCGGACAGGGACAAGGTTAGAAACCCATTGCATGTGCCTAACCGGGAAAATTATCTTAGCATTCAGAAGTTTATTTAATTCTTTTTTGACGGTCGGTTCGAGCTTAGGGTGCATTTTTCTTAACTTTTGTTGAAACGGTAAGGTTTGGGGTTTCATAGGAATGATGTGTTGTATGATGTTAGGGTCAAAGGTTTTAAGGTCGTCATACGTCCATAAAAAAACATCTTTTAATTCCTTAAACAATTTAATGAAGGCGGCTTTCTCTTGTTCAGAACACCCCACCCCTAAATTAATGCACTGTGGATTGTCATTAGTTCCCAAGTTTACTTTTTCATACGATAACGAGGAACTATTTTTTTTACAGTTGACCGATTTCTTGAATTTGTCTTGAAGATCATAAAATTTTTCTAATCTAACTACAGATTTAGGGATAGAATTTACCATGTCCGATGAAGATTCAGGAGATCTCGGATCTGGTATTACCATGAAATCGCGCAGATTGTCGTCATGAGTGCATTCGTCGATCACCACGCCTTGGAAGGTTTCTTCCATATGCGGGAAACTAATAATTTGTTGATCGTCGTCGAAGACTCTCCAATTCGTGATGTTGTCAGGAACGGATGGCCTGAACAATAGTTCGACGGAGAATGCATTCGGGAACAAGCCTTCTGCAGGAAAGAGTATGGAAGCTACGTTAGCTAATAAATCAGCTTCAGAATTATTCAATCTAGGAATAGAATTTATGTTGAAAGAAGAAAACCTATTCATTAAATTCCATACCTCAGATTGGTAGCTTTTAAGATGCGGAGACAGACAGTGGATAGAATCTCTTACCTGTCTAACCACGATTTCTGAATCGCCAAAGACGGTCAAATTTTGAATGTTCATATCTAATGTTTTTCTGAGGCCCTGCAATAAAGCCTCATATTCTGCTGTGTTATTAGTACATTCAAATTCTAACCTGCATGAAATCAAGGTTTTGTTACCTGTTGGATCAATAATAACGCAACCCGCACCAACTCCTTCCTTGGACTTTGACCCGTCAAAGTAGAGAGACCATATTTGATTTTTATCGAGTGCATGAGACCATTGCGTAGAAATTGCTAGCTGCATATATGCTACAACCTCGGACTGTTGTTCCGGATTAATGATAGCGGAAGTCTCAGCCATGAAATTGCCGAAAAAGGTATCCATCCCTTGTATTTTGGGTGAATCGGCAGAAGGTGTAAATGGTTCATTCGGATCATTTAAATCTATGACTGTGAGCTTTAAGTAGCGTTCACGATTTACCTTGATTTTGTTGGGCTTGTCGTTCTCAGGCAGCCACAGGTGAGACCAATCTGTCGCGAAATAGCCGTGAAGCTGCTCTGACCAGTCTCTGCTTAAAAACAAACCATAAACCTCTGGAATATCCACAACAATAATATCAATCACTTGATGAACTTTGGGGTTAGATGATAATATTATAAGCACATTCCTTAATTCGCCTATAACTTTAACATTAGTTCGATCAAGTTGGATGATCTTTAAGGTGGATGGTTCAACTTCAGCATTAATCTTTTGACACACAGACCATGGCATTACATTGGATGACGCTCCTGAATATACCATACAATTGTGCATGTTCCTATTAAAGATTTCAAAAGTTAACAAAAATGGAGGTACATTTCTGCGAGTATTAATGGTGGAAGCTTGTGGCTTTTTACACGCAGCCTCTAAAGCTAATTTATCTACATTTGTTACATTATTTACAGGAAGGCCTTCCTTCTCGTGAGGATCATAATTGTTCTTAACAGAAGCCTTCTGAGGAACTTTTGGATTGTTTTGAACAACTTCGTTACTGCTTGGATTACCGTTTCTGCTATTCTTTGCGATATTCTGTAACATTTTTTGTAGCAGAAACGGAAATTTTAATAATTCATAAATAGAAATGTTAGCCCTTAAATTTTTTAGATCTTCAACTAAATCATAATCTAAGTTTGGGTTTACGTGACTCTCTTTAGTCTCAGCTGGTTTAGACTGTTTTGGGGGCAAAGTCGTAGTGTTTTCAGAAGAAGGTTTGTTTGTTGTCTTACTCCTAGTATTGTAGGGATGTACTGTCTCGAAATTAGCTTGAAAAATGCTATCCGAGAAGTGTACAAAGATGTTCAAAGAAGATTCGTCTTCTTCAACTGTCTCTTGTTCAACTACTTCCTCAGAGATCTCAAGGGGCATCAAGTTATCCTGGGCTTCTAGAATCGTTTGAAGAGCGAATTGCAGGCTTTCTAGATTTAGGCCCTCGGTATTTGAATTAGGTCGATTGGTGGGAAAAGGCTTCCTAAACGGGGGTTTGTAAGGCCCTTTGCTTGAAGAAGATTCTTCGGTTGTCCTTTTCAAATCTATAACTTGATTTGACAGTTTTTGAACGACTTTTGTTAAGTTATCTAAGTCTAAGCTTTCAGGTTGTGTTTTATTTTGAGCAGGTCTAGGGAGGATTTCGATTTTCTTTTTGGAAGATGAACTAGTCTCTGTTTTGTTGCTAGTAGTGTCTTTTAAGCTAAGGATGTCTTTTTCAATCTGACTGGCCTCTTCGAAGGCCTCTAACAACGTGGCTTTCTTAGATCGCTTTACCCAAATGGCTATACTTTGATGTAAGGCTTTAGTATAGTATGCTATGATAAGATTCTCAGCAGGCATCAAATCCGTAGGGATTTGGTTCTTTAGTGTTAATAATCTTTGGTTAAAGTCTTTGATTTTCTCTTTGGGATTCATTCTTAAACTAGAAAGCTCCATGACTAGAACTTCTGGAGACTTATCGTCTCCAAACTTCTCAAGAAAGCAGGATTCAAACTTCTCCCATGACACGATCGTATGGGGTTGCTGGGCAAAGTACCAGGTAGAGGCATTGCCCTCGAAAGTATAGGGGAACAACCTACAGACTACGTCTTCATGCTCGACATTATCGAGTCTAATGACTAACATAAACTTTTTAATGTGATCTTCGATGATCTGTTTAGAGTCAGGGTCAAACTTGGGGAGCCACTTCTTCGGATGTTTGGGTAAGGGATGCTGAGGCCCGGGTATGGCTACTGCATCTTGGTCGAGCCAGGGTCTGGCAGGATTGTTCTAGTTGGCCATTGGTGTGGGCGGTGTGGAAGGCTGGGAAGAGGAACTGCCTTCGTCAGATGAATCTTCTCTAGAAGAAGAAGGGGATGATGGAGGTGGTGAGGGCGGTATTCCAGATCCTCTTGCAGCAGGAGTGAGGGTTGGATCTGTAGGGTTTAAAGTGAGGTTAGTGCCTCCAAGTTGTTCTCTGATATCAGATAAGTCTAAAGGTTGGTCCAAAGGTCGATTTGGTTGCCTTAAACGGCCGAAGGAACTATGTGTTCTTATGAGAGATTGTCGGACAATCTCTTGGACATCGCCACCTGTAAGATTTGGGGTTACTAGTTCAACTGTGATCCGTAGATTGTCGTTTGATGTGGTTGTTGTTTGAAGGACGATGTTGTCGTTTGAATGACTTCTTGTCACTATAGGTGAGCGGTTGGGTGGTGGAGGATTCTTACGACCGCCTCATGTCATTAATAATTTTCATGCCCTCCTTCTAGCGCCATTTGTTGATGGGCAAAATTGACCGCTCGTCAACTGGAGGAGTGAATCCGGTCCGGGGTTGTCTAAATAACCCAAGCTGTTTGGATTAATCCACTCGGATGGGTTTAGCGGCTCCGTTGGCCGATCTAAGTTCTAGGAAAGTGAAAAAACTAAGCTAAAGAAACTAATCTAAGTGAAAAACAGCTACTGCAACCTATATACAAATCTAAAATATATATACAGTTTACTAACTAATATTTTAAAACAATAATTCTTCTTATTAAATGTTCAGTTATCAATACAATTAAATCTTGATTATATATACAACATTTACAAAATACAAATTTTGATCGAAATTTGCAAAATCATTTGTGAATTGTCTTATGACAGCGAAGCTATTATTTTTTATTTTTTTATAATTTTTATGAGAAAGAAATAAAATGAAAGCTATCTAAGCTAAGCAATTAAAATAACAATACTAACTGTAAATCTGAACTATAAAAATGAACAGTGAGACGTGTACAGATTACAAGAAATTTATATATTAACTAAACTAATTGAATAACACTAACAGACTGACCTGTAGTAGCGCTTCTTATTTGTCCTGTGCACAGTATTCGATTTAGCTGTTTGATGGGAGAAATCTGCACCAGATTTTCCAAAAAGCTTCTCGTAAACAGGAAGCAGCGATGCTCTTGAATACGAATGACAGAACAAACAAGAGATATAGCAACAACAATTTTATATTTTACAAATAATCACATCAAGATAAATCCTTCTACAAAGATTTGTACATAACTGCTCATTCAACAAAGAAGATTAACCTTTTGTTCATTAAATTAAAACAGGGTAATTGTTGTAAGTAAAATGAGATACATCAAATATGGACAATACTTTAAATCATATCGCATCAACCTGTAACAAATCTTGATATCTAAAGTAGTCAATAATTTGATTACAAATTAAAATGCACAAAACTTGAACAAAAGTAAGATAAATTGAAGCTAAAGCCGTACAAAAAATCCACTTTCATTCGAGTCTGTATAATCATCAGTCCATAGTCTTTGTTCTCCCAACAGTGATGGATTGTTTTCAAAAAATAATAAGTATATAAAGGCCACAGGATGAAACATTCCTTGTGGAAATTATCAAAAACTGTTTGCAAAAAATATGGGAACAATCTCCCAGATTGCTATTTCTACCTAAGACTAACAACCTAATCCCAAAACTGTGTAACAAAAGGCATGTTCTAAAATGCCATTATCAATCCAACTCCCATTGAAATTCGTGTGTACCTGTAGATGCACAAAAATAAACGTTTTTAGATAGTGTTCAATTGTAAAAATCAACAGAAATTCTAATTTTATACAAACAAAATCGTATTAAATTAATCCAATGGTAACAGAAATGTATGCGATCTATCACACAAATCCTTTATTACTAATTCAAAGCAAACCAAAATCGTTTATGCTAATTCAAAACAAACAGAATCGTTTATGCTAAATCAAAACAAACATAATCGTTTAAAATCATTGTTGAAATATCATACCTTGGCATTAGGGATACGATCTGTTCAGACTATTTTCGAATTAACAATGGCAGTGGCTGCCTCTACATTTTTGAACACGACAGAGCATGTGGTCTTTTGCCTCATGTCGTTAGCTTGCAGTCTGTCATTTTCCTTGGTTAACACAGTCACCCGATCCTCCAAGGACTTGATTCAGGATTGCAACAAAGGGACGTCTGTATAATATCGTTCGAGCCATGAGTTGCATTCATTGTACTGTGGTTGATCAGGCTGAGTCATTACAGGTGAGGAATCTTTTAAATTACCAGGGGTTCCACTGTCAAAATTGATCCCGGGGAAGTTGGGGTCATCTTTAAGGCACGGCGGGAGGTTGGAGACGTAGTCATAGGGCTTGACAGAACAAAGACCATGTGAGTATGGGTACTCCTTGGTCAGAAATCGCTCAATTTTAGAATCTGAATCTTCATTCAAAACAATTCGCTTCTAGTCTGTGTTTTGTTTAGGCTTATTGCGAGCACACCTTGATACCCAGTGTGCAGCCTTCTTACCCCTGCTATTGACATCGGTATTACCCTTACCTTTTTTCCTCACAGCCCTCTTAACAGGTTTAGCAGTGTCTTTTAAACATGAGTCAGGCAGGGTGTCAGGTAGATTATCATTCCGGTAGGTCGAGGGTTCAACAGTGGGTAAGAGTGTAGGAGGGGGCACGATAGGCCCAACGAGGGTTTCGGTGACCACAGTTTTGTCCACTTAACCAAATTCAGGACTAGCAAAGCCATTCCTCAACAAGAACGCTTCCCAACAGTCACCACTCAACCTCAAATGATGAACAATAACGATTTTAATCAAACATTGGTGGAAGAGGCTGGAGTCGGCCTTCTCCCTCTTAAATCCTTTAGCCATTTTATACAAGCTGTGAAGGAGGAAATGCGGCATATTCAAAGGAAAATCTATGAAAATCATAAGCAGTCGTAGGTGGTATAGGAACACTAAACCATATCTACCTTCGCATGTAACAAATTGCTTAATAATGGCCAACAAATCATGCCACCTAGACTCAAGGGCTGTAATCGGCATACCTTTGTCACAACTGATCATTTTCCTTGAGGTAAACAGGAGCGGCCATGGCACTTCATCCACCTTCAAATTCTTAAACCATTTCTGCCCCTTAGCTGGCAAACCGGTGGCTGAGCTGAGGAATTCCTCGTTTAATTCGAGTTGGATGTCCCCAACTTTGGCCCTGCATCCATCAAATGTGAGGGCAAATTTTTGGGTGACTGTGAGGTTGAAACCCTCGAATTTTTGAATGAAAACTAACCATCCATTCCTCTCCAGGTCCTCTCGGGCGTTATCAAATAGCAGCAACGTTTGGACGTCATTGGGTTCTATGCGCACTACAGGAGCCATAGCAAATAGCACACAGTCGACAGGGTAAACGGTGAGGGGGTTCGACAGGGTAGACACAGGACTAATTCCCACGATTTTTTCCCAAAACAAGCAGAGGTCGCCCGAGGTGCAAGGCAGACGTTAATGCTTATGCGTGCGAGGGTGGTGGAGTGAATTGAAACCATGCAAAACATTCATGTTGGCATGTACAATCGACAGCACCTTGGTAATAGTTTCATTCAAATCACAATCCAAAGCATTGTAAACCAAAATTCAAATGGATTATCACATAATCGCATAACCAAAACTTTGATCCAAATGTTTAAATCAACAATAGTATTTGTATGGTTTGAAAGGAACCACTATATATCGAACATTGCACCAAGGACTTAATCACAACGTTAATGTGTTCTATGAAACCATTGCATCAAGGAATTTGATCAAAGACAACAGAATATCATATCACCATTGCATCAAGGATTCAATCAAAGACACCAGAATATCATTGCATCACGAACTTATAAAATGAAACCATATTAACAAAATTCAAATGCAAAGTGAGTAAAGGTTTGGTGTTTTGATAAATGTATGATCAGTAGTGAGTTGGAGGTAAAAGAGTCATGACGACATAAAAAGATCTGTAATAATCCAAAGCTGGTTTTAACGCTATCAACATGACTTCCAACTCAAGGTTTTCACGCTTGCAGTCGTGAAAAATGAAAACGAAAGGCAGGTGTGCGAAAGCGAAAGATAATAGTGTCGTTTCGTTTAAAGAATTGCGACGAGTATTGAGGGTTCAAAACCCTTGTGTAGGCAGCTTGTAAGGAAAAGATAAAAATGCAAAATGGCTGCCAACAGGTCCCTAACCCCTTGACCACTAATCCCTAGCCCCTATAACCCTAAACCCTATAAGGCCAAGCCCTAGAATCTCTAACCCATTGCATTAAGATATTTTAAAACTACAACCATTATATAACCATGTTTATTGTCTAACCTTTATCCACTACCACCCATATCCCCATAACCATTAACCCTTATCAGCATTCATCCCTATAACACATAAGGCATAAACCAGATGTCCCTTGTAAAACTATTTAACCCATATTACTACTAACTTGTAACGGATATAACCCCAAAATATTAACCCCTATAACTCATAATGCCTAACCCTTGTTCTTACAATCCTTAAAATTGTACATTATAACATATAACAACATATTTTAAATCCTTATAATCCCTTAAAATTTACCCTATTACCCTTCATCAATAACCCAACTAAACTTGTAATCCCAATGGCACCTAAACCCTATCCGTAACTCCTAAGAATGTATCAACCCTAATCCCTATGACCCTTAGCAATAGCCCCTATGACCCTTAACCACAATCCCTTGTAACTCATAACCCATTTAACCATTAACACCAAAAATAATGATATAACGCCTATCCCTTAACCTTTATAATCTTAGACAACTAACCCCAATAAACATTACTATTCTAATCTATAACCTTTATAATTCTAACACCTAACCTTTGTAATTCTAACACCTAAACTCTAACACATACATCTCCTAACCCTTACTTTGAATAACACCTATAACTCCTAGTTGTTATAACCCCTATGAATTTTGACCCTGTAACCATTATCCACAATAACCCTATTACTCCTATAAACTTAAAGCTTTAAGGAATAAATTGTAATGACATAACCTAGAACACATATGAACTTTTTTAAAAATAACCCTTAGAACCTCTATCAAATATAACCCTTAACCCTTGTAGCCTCTATAATCTGTAACCCCCAACCTTTATATCCACCAACCCAAAATTTTATTAACCCTTAATACTAACCTTTATAAATGCATGAATACCTAACCCCTCAGACATAACCCTTATAACACCTAACACCTAATCACTATAACCCCTAACCTTTAGTCTTTATAATGTTTAACTCTTAGAAACTATAATCCCTTTAGTATTTATAATGTTTAACTCTTAGAAACTATAACCCTTAACTATAATAACCATGAAACATCTATAATCATATAACATCTATAAATCCTCACACTTATAATACCTAATGCTTTGAACATCTAACATTTATGATTCCTAATCCCTAGCCTTATAATATTAAGACTCTTACACTTATCATTCCTAATGTTTTAAGAATCTAACATTTATGATCCATAAGCCCCTTGACCAATAATCCCTAGTTGTTATAACATTAAATCCCTATAACCCTTGAACATTATAGCCCATAATTCATATAAACTTATTATAACCCATATAAACTTAGTATAGCCCTTATCAATAGTATATCCCATAATTCATATAAACTACACCTAACCCATATCAACCCTAATCCATATAAACTTTAAAATGTAACTCATATAGCCCTTAAATCCTTGTAACGCCTTAGACTTAACACTATTACCCTAGATCAATAACCGATCTAAACAATTAAACACAATAACATCTAAACCTTATCGCTAACTCTTAATACCTCCAAAGAGTAACTAGTATCAACCCTAACTCCTATGACACTTTGACTTGGCCCCTATGACCCTAACCACAATCCCTTATTAGTGTTAACACCTAATCCCTATAAATCTTAGTATTGTAACCATTAACTAAGATAACCCTATAAAGAGTGGGTGTGTGAGTGATATTTGAGTCTGCAAACCCTCCCATATCGTCAAGGCATGAAAACAGTCTATCCATGTCAAATTTCGGTGCATACATAAACATTTCAAAAAAAAATCAACGTTGGCCACAGTCACAGGTCATTGTTGCCCATCATGTACTCTAGCCCTAGTACAATGTCTTTTAATAGTTCTTTCCTTTAAAATTCAATCGAGAAAATTAAAACAAAATGAGGATGAGATGGGTCAATATATAGAGTGGGTGTGTGAGTGATCTTTGAGTCTAGAAACCCTCCCATATCGTTAAGGAATGCGAACAATCTATCCATGTCAAATTTCAGTGCATACAGAAACATTTTGAATTTCAACGTTGTCCCCATTCACAGGACACTATTGCCCATCATGTACTCTAGCCCTAGTACAATGTCTTTTAGTTGTTTACTTTAAAATTCTATTGAGACACGTGTCCCCACATCTAGTACTGCAAGGGCATGCAATAACGTTGATAAAGAAGTACTTGATTAATCGCACAAACTTCAATATCAGTTATTTCTTGTCTTTGTGTTTCGCTCTCATCTAATCAATTTTTTTCTCCATAAAGAATATTAGTATGAAATCATTATTTAAATAT
>JASDQU010100355.1:458850-475317 GCA_032191745.1 Picea mariana
ACCTTCCCTCTACTCTGTAGTCTCCCCCTCACCTCCTCCCCTTCCAACATCTCTTGTTCCTTACCAAGCCCCGCGATTCCAAGCTTCCCCCTCTCCCCCTCTCTTGAACAAAGTTTTTTCTCACTGCCTCTTCTAGGCCTAGGTTCACCCCCTCCTTCTCAAACCACCACAAACTGGGCTCCTTTCGAGCATGGCTCGAATTCGACCCACCTCTACCCTTTCAAAGAATAGTTTTATTTTCAGGACCACACTCTTTCGGTGGATGAAGGGTTTATCTCAGCAAACCTCCGGCCAACAAATTCCAGCGAGTGGGTTAATGTTTTCGGAGGGAAAACAACAAATGCAGCTCAGAATCAACAAACATGCCCTCGTAAGGGAGCTGATGGAACAAGACACAGGAAGCACAATAAATGCATAGGATCCTCCTCCACAAATCAAAATTTCACTTTGGGGGATGACCTAACCTTAGCAGGAGTGGAAGAAATCGAAGACAAAACCCTCGTTGGGAAACCTTATGGACAATTTAGCGAAAATTCACTAAAAACCTGGGTGGCTTCAAAATGGGATCAGCTCTACAATCTGCCACCAAAAATCAACCGACTTTCCAGAGGTTGGTTCATGCTTATTTTCTCAGAAAAATCTCGGGCTTACTCAGTCCTACAAAAAAGTTGGTTCATAGACTCCTCCCCTATTCTCCTAAAGCTCTGGAACCCCACTTTTGATATGGACAATGAGAGATTGGACTCCATCCCCATCTGGGTCCGACTACTAGGACTCCCCCCACACCTTTGGAATGAAAAGTGCTTCCAAGCCATCGGGAATCACCTAGGTGAATTAATAACTATAGATATGGGTTTTCTTGAAACAGGGTAAATGGCGGTAGCAAGGATCCTAGTCCTTCTAAACATAAGAGAGGGCCTACAGGAATACCTAAATTTAACAGATCTGGGAAGAACTAGGGTACAAATTCTTGACTATGAAGGAATCCCCTTCTGTTGCAGAAGATTTCATGAATATGGACACATCATCAACGACTGCAACTACAGCTTGAGAGGACACAAAAATCGACAGCCAACTGCAAAAAATAGGAGGAGCAACGAGATGCCAACCTCCGAAGACACCAGCTCTCCCTCCACGGAGTCCTCTATAGGAGGAAACAAAAATGAATAAGAATATCACAGACTGAAAAAGTAGAAGCTACTTCCTTGAAAGAAGGAAACATTTTAGCAATAGTTCAAGTCAAAAGAGAGCGGCAGGCATCAGAAGTAGGCTCAGAGGCCATCACTCTTTTTCTAGTCAATAGATTTTTAGGTATGCATATTTCTATCTCTCGCCCAGCTTTTGGTTTTTCAAAGGATTTTAGCTTTTCTGTGTTGAATGGAGGTCTCTCCCCCCTACTCCCCTCACCCTCTCTTTTCCCCTTTCCTCCTCCCCCACTCCTCCCTCCGCCCTTGCCCTCTCCTTCCGTTTTCCCCTCGGTGCCTCTACTAGATCTAGAGATCATCACTCTCCCCCACCCTCCACCAAAGGACTCCTCCTCAGAAGAATCAGAAGACTCTATTATCAGATACCAAATCCGCAACAAGACTATATCCATTCCAATATCAGAACACAAGGGCTTGGGACCAAACCCTAAGATCCATAAAACAAAAAAGGGGCGTGGAAGAAACTCCCACCTATACAAGGCTCAATCCATAGCTTTAGTTGATATTGTCTCCAACCAACAAAAATCAATTATTCGGGTGCTTAGAGCAGCAAAAACCCTTGACAGGGTTCCCTTATGAAACTGCTCACCTACAATTGCAGGGGTTTGGCAAGTTGCCCCAAAAAACTTGCACTAAAAAGGTTGGTCCTGAAAAACCAACCAAACTTCATCTTCTTACAAGAAACTCTCTCAGACGAAGAAGCCACAACAAAAATGCTCTCGCCCCTACTCCCAGGCTAGGCATTTTTGGGTCAGAGTCCCAAAGGTAGATCAAGGGGCCTAATTCTCTGACTACGAACTCGAAAAATAAAACTCCTAATTTTATGGGCAATGGATTTTTCTTTAGGAAGAGACTTCCTTATGGAATGTTTTGAAAAGGGTTTCATATTAATAAACATCTATGGGCCACACTCAGAACGAAGCACTTTATGGGATAACTTGTTCACAAAAGAACTTTTGAACACCGAACTACTAATCTTGGGAGGTGATCTAAACTTCTCTTTGGGAGAAGTAGAAAGATGGGGACCTACTACCCACCCAAAGAGTCGAGCTGCATATTTTAGACATCTGATGGACTCAAAAGGACTAACTGATGTGGCTCCACCAAAAATGTTACATACCTGGAGAAATATGAGGACAGGAGAAGCCAGAGTAGTAAAAAGATTAGATCATTTTTTTATCTCTGAATCCTTTGCATCGCTCCCTTTTCAAATTTTCCAATGGATTGGAAGCGGAGGGGAATCAGAGCACTCACCTATTTGGCTCGACCTAGAAGAATCCCCCATTAAACCAGTTTCCCCCTTCAAATTCAACCCCACCTGGCTAAAAGATGAAAGTTTCCAACAACTTATCAGGACAAACTGGATCTCCGTAAGAAATACCGAGGAAACTCCTGCAGGCATCCAGTTTGAGTCAAATATCAAATTAATAAAGAAATTGGTCATCCCCTGGGAAAAAAAAAACAGAACTCAAAAGAACAGGAATTACAAAAAATAGAGGAATACCTCAAACTTTTTCAAGAAGACCATGAGGCATCTTTCCTCTCAGATGAAGCCCGGGAAACTCTAAAAAATCTAGAAGCAAATAGAAGAACCTTGCTCGCGGAACAAGAGAATACTTGGAGACTGAAAAATAGAGCTATTTGGTTGGAAAAAAGGGGATGAAAACAAAAAATTATTCCAAGCATAAGCAAAAGGAAGGAAAGTTGAAAACACAATCTGGAGTCTAAAGGATTAGGAAGGTAGACCCTTCACAACTTTTGACGAAATTGCAAACCTGGGAAAAAAACATTTCCAATCCCTCTTTAAAATTGACAAGAGCACCAATATTGCAGAAATCATAAAGGTGGCCTTATACCTCCCCAGTTTTGTAACCAACCAAGGAAACCAAGACTTGTTCATTGAAGTCACAGAAAAAGAGCTAAATGAAACCCTACAAACCTTTCAGAGGCATAAAATTCCAGGCCCTGACAAGTGGACAATTGAATTTTTCAGGGGTTTCTATGATCTGCTCATCAAAGATCTACTAGAGGTAATTGAAGAATCAAGAACAAACGACAGAATCAATGGACATTTTAACTCCACTTTTATATCCCTCATACCAAAGGTAAATGATCCTCAGACATTTGGTGACTACAGGCCTATTTCTCTTTGTAACTGTATTTACAAGATCATCGCCAAAATCATAGCTCGCAGGATAAAACCCCTACTTTCAAAAGCCATCTCAGTGGAACAATTTGGTTTTCTCGAAGGAAGACAAATTCATGAGGCAATAAGGGTTGCACAAGAAGGCCTCCACAGCCTAAAGACCACAAGATCAAAAGAAGAAATTTTGAAGATTGACCTTTCAAAGGCTTTTGACGGGGTAAATTGGACATACATTCATCTTTTGCTCACCCACTTAGGCTTTCAAGTCCCCTTTATAAAATGGATAATAGCCTGCATTACCTCAGTATCCTTCGCAGTACTCATCAATGGGCAGCCTCCCCTTTCTTCAAGTCAGAAAGAGGACTGAGACAAGGATGTCCTTTGTCACCTCTCCTCTTACTTCTTGTAGCAGAAGACCTAAGTAAATCCATAGATGCAGCAGCCAAAGCAGGGACCTTTCAAGGAATCTCACTATCGTCAGGATTGAAAATCACCCACCTATTATTTGTGGATGACATTCTCATCTTCTACAACAACAAAGTTGGAGATGTTGAAACGTTGGCGAACATCCTAATTACTTTTCGCTTAGCTACAGGTATGATAATAAATGAGCAAAAATCTACAATATCCACTTCTGAATTAGACGAAGAAGAAAAGGATGTTTATCAAAGACTCTTCTCTTTCACTTTGCAAGATATCTCACAAGGATTAAAATACCTGGGCTTTCAGCTAAAACCAAATAGCTACAGAAGAGAATATTGGAAATGGCTGATAGCAAAAATAGAAAAATACTAAACAGGTGGAGCTACAGATGGTTATCAAGAGCAGGCAGACTCACTCTGACAAAATCAGTACTAGAAGCCATCCCAGTTTATTGGATTTCGTTGGCTTGAATCCCAAAAGGAATCCTAAAAAAAATCAAGAAGATCTATGCACGTTTCATCTGGTCAGGGTCTGAAGAAAAGTACACATAGCCCTGGTCAAAATGGGACTACATAGCCTTGCCAAAAGCCTTAGGAGGATGGGAGCTCAAAATATTTTTCTCTTCTCAAAGGCCCTTGCAGGAAAAGCCTGCTGGAGACTCATCTCAGACACCAGCATCTAGACACTTGTAATAGTTCAAAAATATATCTCTCCAGATACAATTGAAGATTGGATCAGAAGACCTCACAAAGCTTCAACAATTGGCTCGATCATTTGGAAAGCAATGATCTCTTCATTTACAGTGGTTGGGGACAACCTTGCGTGGAAGGTGGGTAAAGGCAGTCGCTTATGAATAGGGACTGACCCCTGGCCAGGAAGCGGCACCTCCCACATCCTGTCGGAAGACCTTGCTGAACAACTCCACAGACAAGGTATCTTCTATCTCTCTCATTTAGCCAACCCCCCAACAACAACTTATTGGAATCAAGGCTGGAAAAATGCAAATCTCCTTGGCTTCGTTGGGCCTCAAGCAGATTCTTTGACAAACTATATAGATGCACTCAAAAGAAGCCACATCAGATTAACCAACAGCGAGGACAAACTAGTTTGTCAAAGAAATCCTACTAGTCTATACACCCTAAAATCAGGGTATATAGCATTAAACCTCCCATTACAACAACTTCCCAAATGGTGGTGGAAAAGCCTTTGGAAGCAAAAGTGCCCACAAAAAGAAAAAGTCTTCATGTGGGCAGCTTTAAACAATTGAATTCCAACTTGGGAGAACTTGAACAAGTGTAAAATAGAATGCCTTGGAAGATGCACACTTTGCAAAAACGCAAATGAAACCACTCCTCATTTACTTCTCACATGTCCCTTCACAGTAAAAGTTTGCACTGAAACCTCAAAAAGTCTAAAACAGTTTTTTTCATGGGCTGGAGATTCCATGGAATCTGCCTGGAAAACATGGACATATACCCCAGGAAACAAAGCCTTCAAAGCAATCCCCATTCTAATAAGCTGGGGAATTTGGCTAGCAAGAAACTCTGAAATTTTCAAGGAAAAAGCCACCCTCCCAGAAATTCTTGTAGCACAAAGCCTAGCAATAATTGCTCATTTTCCACATATTACTCCTACAAAAACCTTAAGGAATAGGCTTCATGAGTTCATAGACATCACAAAACCTTGGGCTTATTTCGATGGTGTTGCACATAACTATGTCTGTGGAGGAGGAGCTATCATACGCCTCTCAGAAAACCATTTTTTCCACTTAAAAATGGGATTGGGGAGGAGAACCAACAACTATGCATAATTATTAACCTTAAAGCTTCTACTTATTTTTTCAAAAGAAAAGGATCTACTTCATTTACAAATTTTTAGAGACTCCATGAATGTAATAAATTGGACAAATAAAAAACAATCTTGCCATAACATTCTACTATTTCCTATTCTACAGGAAATTCACAGACTTTTGGACACTTTTGACACTGTGGCTATCTCACATGTATACAGGGACATAAACATGACATTAGACATATTGTCAAAGGAAGGTATACAACTCTTACAAGGACAATGGCACATTACGAAAAAGAAAGGGGAAGACACAAATGCTTTCTACCACAGGCCTTTTACAGATGAACAGGAACCTTCACTTTTTTGAACTCACAAAACAAAGAAACAACCAGTCACTCTTACATATGACTTGCAGTTTCACTCAATTCTTTTCACCTAGCATCAGTTAACGACACTATTGAAGGCTTCAAAACTGCTCTTTATTTCTGAAGAAAGACAGACAAAAACCACAATAGTGGTGATTTTCTCCTGTATATAAAAGACACTTTGATCAGAAAACAATACATCCAATTATGGATGAGTTTTTGTTTTTTTTCTCTCCTAGAAATAGACATGAAGAAAAGGCACTCAAAAGCCTACTTATCTTCAGCTATAGCACACACTTTCATAGTGTGTAGTGCTCTAGAAGCACCTACAAAATGTAATTTTGTCCTTCCCAAGGAATAAAAATTACATTTTTTTCTTTGGAAAAAAAATTATATAAGTAAATAAATAAATAAAAGATATTTTGCAAAAAAAAAAATGAAAATGTTACATTCGAAAAATTAATGTAAACAAATACCTGGAACAATCATTGTCAACATTATGTGCTCCCTCTTTATTGATATCCGAGGAGGAATGTTATTGTTGATAAAAAAAAATAGGCCACACTAAGTAAATAGACCTAAGCTCTCCAAATGGATTAACACCATCAGCTGCCAATGAAAGCCTATCATTATGAGGTTCATCTTAAAATTCTTCCCATTTTTCCTCAATTTCCCTAAATGCATAACCATTTGCAGGCATTCGAAGAACACCATATCCACTTATGTTCCATGCATGGTAATCCATAATCTATGCGATGTTTTTGCACCTGAACAATCGCTGCAAATGTGGAATTATGAGAATATGACGAAGAACCTTTCGAGGCACCCTATTTGTTACTTGATATGTTCGATATATACCGATATGACATTGCGAACATTCTATTTAGGACGCGTGTTTTCCATAATATATAATATGATCATTAGGACATGCATCTATAGTTTGATACTCCGTTCCAATGTCTTTCATAATGGCATGTAAATTTCGATATGTGCGAGGTAAAATATTTGACGATGGTAACAAACATTCACCTAACAATCTACAACATAAAACGTAACTAGTTAATATAAAGAATACTAATCATAAATATTGTATTCTTATTTTACACATTAATTAATATTAAAAAGAAAAAGAAAAAAATCAACATTTATGTATTTGTGATGAAACATATTACATACCTTAGGATCTATGTCATACAAGTGTTTGACAAATGGTTTATAACCTTTAAGTTCACCAACAGTAATGTAGGGGAGAGAAGATTTGCTCTTGAGCCTTTATTAAGTCGTTTATTTTCCTTTTCTATTAGAGGTTCATCATAAATACCATCACTATCCCCATCCTCATATGATTGAGTGAACAAGTCTTGGATCATTTGATTTGTCCCATCATCTTGAACTATGTTATTATTTTCATCTTATTCCATAGGATTATTAACTTCATCTTCATTATTCGCTTCATGTTCCTCAACTTGTACAACATCATTTCTATTGCTACTTGGTGCATTTTGCATAAAGTTAGGGGTAAATTATAACTTTATAATTACAAACAATCATACAAAATTAATGTGTATAACAAATATTAAAACAATATTAAATTTTATAAATACAATCAATATAAAGCCAGATAATGATCAATATATAGCTAATTAGCACGGGACGATATTCATTCAATCCCCCATCAATGTGCACATATCTCCTACAATTTCTTTTAGTTGTTCATATTAAAATTCTTATGGGACGTGCAGTACAACATCTTTTGCAAGGGCAATAACATTTATCGTCACCCTTTTCACCCTTTTTACTTTTTTTCCCACCTCTAATATATTTTGACATTCTTCCCCACAAAAAAACAATGAGGATTATCTTATAAAATTGAGTGGTGTAATAGAATATCTATTATATTATTCTAATGAAATTGACCTATGAACATAAATATGTTTTTCGCTTGACAAGAACACCTTATACCTTTTTTGAACCATCTTTGTTATAGCAAAACTGTCGCAACATCTCTAAAATGCAACATATTTATTTTTTTTGTCCGTCAGAATTCCGACAACAGGTGACCAAGTCAATGTTGACTTAGTCAAATAGTGGGTGAACGTTTGAAGAGAGCAACAACTAGCACTACTAGCGTCAGTAGTGAAACGAAACTAGAGATATTCTCGGAATTGAGACGAACATAGAGATATCATATGTATTGAGACGAAGATAGAGTAATAGTCGGAAGTGCGATGAATCTAAAGGTTTCCATAACAAGTGCAATGAATGCAGGTAGGATTGCAAAAAAATGAAAAATTGAAATATTTATCTTGTATTTTTCAACAATACGGCCAATTTTGTCTGTACCGTCAGAAATAGTTCGTCAGAATTTTTTCAATATGTAGTATTGCTACAACAACCATTTGAGATTGAGACATATGCCTCTGACTATGTTATCAGTGCAATACTCACTCATCAAGGACATCCGATGGCCTTATATCATAGTGAAACATTATCTGATGTTGTCCGCAGATATCCCACCTATGACAAAGAGATGTACTCCATTGTGCATGCATGTCAACAGTGGAAGCATTATTTTATGGGAAAGGAAACGATCATCCACACTAATCACAGGCCTTTGCAATTCATGTAAACACAAGAAAAGTTACAGAATTACCACCATCAGAATTGATCCAGGTACCTGCAACAATTCCACTTGAACATCAAGTATAAGAAGGGAAACTCCAATCGTATTGCAGACTACCTCGGTCAACCCTCAATTGTGGCACAAACCGTAGTTCTTAACTCATGTGGGCATGAGACCTCTAGGTGGCCATAATTATACAACAATGACTCTGACTTTGTTGTTATCTATCAAACATTGAGCATAAATAAATCAGTTCTAGACTTTTATATCCATGATGGTCTGTTATGTCATCTAGGCCATCTCTGTGTTCCTTCAAGCAAGCGTGCAAAGATGACTTGGGAATCTCATTACAGTCGGGTGGCAAGACACTTTGGCGTGGGAAAAGCAGTGGAAATATTGCAAACATATTTTTATTGGCCAAAGCTTCGACAATATGTCAACAAGTATATCAAATCATGCATTGCCTACACTATCGCCGAACCCCCCATTAAGAAACAAGGGTTATACACCCCTCTTCCTACTCTTGATAGGCCTTGGGAGTCCATCCCCATGGATTACATGTCCAGTCTACCTTCAACCAAGGATGGTAATGACTGTGTATTCATGGTCGTTGATCGATTCTCTAATATGGCAGTTTTGACACCCTGGAAGAATAGTATCACAACCGAGGCCACTGTTAGGCTCTTCTTTTAGAATGTTTGGGTTCATTTCGGGATACCACAAACTATTATCTTATATCATGATAGCAGGTTCTTGAGTACATTTTGGTCCACTCTGTGGTCGTTGATGGACACCAAGCTCACCAAATCAACTGCCTTCCACCCCCAAACCGATGGACAGATAGAGGTAGCCAACATGATGATTGTGCATATCCTGAGAATGTAAAAATCCAAACATCCCCACACATGGGATGAGAGTCTTCCTTATGTTCAACATAGCTACAATCGATCCCTTCATAGCTTTATTGGCCACGACCCTTTTCAGGTGTGCTTTGGGTTCCAACCATTGGCCCTAATTGACATAGCTCTGCCCATGGCATTCACATAGGAAGAATCTACCCATACTCAAACTGAGGTTGATAAGGCAACCATATGTGTTGAACGGGTTCAGCACAAATGTCAACAAGTCCATGACATCTTGCAAAAATCCAATGCCAAGTACAAGCAACAACATGACAAACATCGGGTTCCACACAAGTTTCAAGTTGGTGATAAGGTCTAGTTACATTTACAGAAAGAGAACCTTGCATGACCAATCATAAGTTTTGCCTACTTCGATATGGGCCTTACAACATCACCAAGGTTGTAGGTGAGAATGATTTTGAATTAAGTATTCCCCCATTCCTTGACCTGCATTCAGTCTTTAATGTGGAGCTCCTTCGCCCATAATTTCCACCTCTATTGGACACCTTGGAGGTAGTTGAGCACTTGGCCCCTACAAAACTCAACCATGACCGCCTTGAGTAGGATATAGTTGATCAAATCATGGATACACAGATGAAAGGTACCCACCAAAAACACATACAGCTATACTGGGTCGTCAAAGGAGGGAAGCTTCTTCATCAAGGCAAGTGGACCACCAAGAGCCAAATTCAACAGAATTTTCCCCATCTGATGAGGGAACTTGACGCAATGGAAACCACAACTTCCTAAGAGGTGAGGAATGATTTGGGTGGATATCGGTGGCCTCCCACCTCTTCCACTGACTCAATGGTTCTTTGTCTTCTTGACAGTATTTCTATGGTTTTTCAAGTCCCAAACTTCTGGGGTCATTTTGAGGCCCTAAATGGTGTTTTTTAGGAATTCGAGGGGCCAAGGGTTGCCATGGCATTCCCTATCCATGGTCAAAAGTTTCAGTGCTCAAATAGTTCTTTCCAACTAGCTATCATGCACCCCCAACAAAGATTGTATGTAAAAGTAACACCCCCGGGAAGTCAACGTATCAACTAAGCACCTCGGGGCCCACAATAATTTTGGTGTTTCATCTTCTAGGGTTAGGGTTTTGATGTTTAGGAATTTTTCCTCTTTATTTTTTAGGCTTCATAATAAAAGGCTCATTTTGGCCTCTTTGTAATCATCTTTTTGTGAAAGATCATAGCTGATCCAGATTTACGATCGGAATGAACTAATTAACAGATTGAATACAATAAACATAGAGATAGGAAGAATAACACAAATATCCAGTGAAAAATATCTTCTATTAAATAATGAAATAGGATGAAACTATAAAACTGCAAAACTGAAACTTGCTCAAATGGTGGTAGTTATCTCTGAGAAGATATGTGGTTGTAAGTTTTAAACCTGCGATGTAAAGCAATGCATATAGATTCTTAAGCAAATCATAAATTAATCAATGGCTCATTCACATAGTACACAAAGATTTATACTGGAAACCCTCAACCGGGGAAAACCTTTCTTTTATTCATTATATTGAATTTCACCATTCACCATACAATATATACAATGTTTTTAGGTATTCCGTAGATACCAAAACCCTAATCCCTTAATTCAGGATTAATTTCAAAAACCGCTAAAAATAGCAAAAACCGCCCAAAAACAAAATTCGGGGCGTTGCCCCGAGCTACCGCCCATTGCCGAACATTGGGTGTAACCAGGGGGAGCCATACTTGCCCCCCTAGGACCCCCCTAGGAGGCGCCCAGTGCACACGACACAAAAAGAACTACTAGAGGGATCGTCAGATGCAGTTGTCGAACTTGACGCACCCACACACACACATGCAAAGAATATAACATATACCCAACAGTGGTTGTTACGCGCATCCGTCTGAGAAGAATGGATTACAATGAGACTCCAGAGGCCCTTTTCATATTACTCATGAATTCCAAAACCCTAGACATCCAAAAACCTAACCCTAGAAGGTGAAACGCCAAAAGTCATGTGGGCCCTATGGGTAAGTTGGTGTAATTTTGTACCTCAACTTCCCAGGGTCGTAACTTTTGCGTACAACCTTCGTTTTAGGTGCGTGATAGCCCGTTGGAAAGGTATTTGAGAGAACTACACATTATGTCATCAAACCCTGACCCTATCTACATTTTGACTGTGATGAGTAAAAAAAACAACGTTTAGGGCCCCAAAACAGCCTTGGAAGTACAACAAGATGTGCTGACATGAAAACATACAAAATAAGCCAGTTGGATTAGGCGAGAGGCCACCCATATCCACCTGGAGAATGTGTGGGGATTCATATAGCCCTAGAAGTGTAGAACTTACAATTATAAAGCAGTACAAAATGATGTGTTGAACAAAAATGGACACGAGGAGCCAGTTGGAATAGGTGGGTGGCCACCAATATCCACCTGGATCAATCCCCCCCCCTTAGGAAGCAATGGTCTCCATTACGTTGGGTTCCCCCGTCAAGTGAGGAAACTTTTGTTGGATTTGGCCCTGGGTGAGCCACTTGCCTTGGTGTAGGAGTTTCCCTGCCTTGACAACCCAATAAAGTTAGATTTGTTGTTGGCGAGTGCCCTTGACCTCTGTGTCCACTATCTGATCGGTGGATGCTTGTTCCATGCAGTCAGGGTTGGGCTATGTGGGTGTCAGTTGTTCGACGATCTCAGAGGTGTCCAAGGATGCAGACCAAGGAAGCGTGGAGTGTTGAGCTCAAAGGCATTGCTACCCACAGCCTTAGTGATAGTGTAAGGCCCATAGTGAAGTGGGTGAAGCTTCCGATGGGGCCCAGTGAGATGCAACTTCTGCAAATGTAACCAGACTTTGTCGCCAACCTGAAACCAGTGTGGTACCCTGTGTTGATCTTGCACTGCTTGTACTTAGCATTGGATTTCTGCAAAATCTTCTAGACCTGTTGGCGGATGTGTTGAAACCGCTCAATGAATCTGGTGGCTTTGTCGATCACAGACTGATCATGGGAAGATTTTGTATGTGCGGTGGAAAGAGGAAGTGCAACATCAAGAGGTCCCAAGGGTTGGAATCCCAGACCCACCTGGAATGGGCTATGGCCAATGGAACTATGGAGATCCCTATTGTAACTTTGTTGGACATATGGGAGACTCTCATCCCATGTACGAGGATGCTTAGAATTGTACATGCACAGGATGTGCACAATCATCTGATTGACAACCTCGATTTGGCCATCAGTTTGGGGGTGGAAAGTAGTGGATTTTGTGAGCTTGGTGTCCAACAGAGACCAGAGACTCGACCAAAAGGTGTTGAGGAACCTGTTGTCTCGGTTGAAGATGATGGTCTGTGGTATCCCAAAGTGGACCCAAACTCGTTTGAAGAAGAGCTTGGCAGTATTTGCCACTGTGACATTCTTCTTACAGGCTGTGAGGATGGACATCTTTGAAAACCGATCAACGACCACAAACACACAGTCATTTACGTATTTGGTGTACGACAAACTAGACATGTAATCCATTGAGATGGATTCCCACGGCTTCTCGAGAATAGGAAGAGGGGTGTATAATCCTTGCTTCTTGATGGTTGGCTTGGCAATGGTGTGGGCAGTGCAAGATATGATATACTTGTTAAATTCCTGTCAAAGTTTTGTCCAATAAAAATGTTTCTGAAGAACGACCACAGTTTTCTCTACGACAAAATATCCTGCCACCTTATTGTAGTGGGCTTCCCAAATCAGCTTTGCACACTCGCTTGTAGGAACACAGAGATGACCCAAGTGGCATAAAAGTTCATCCTAAATGTGAAAATCAGTGACAGTGGCACCTGTACCCAAGAGGTGATATGTGGTGGTGAATTCAGGATCTTGCTGATAAAGTTGGGGCCACTTCGATGTTTCATGTCCATAGGAATGGAGCACAGTGGTGAGTGCATCCACAGCAGGCCGACTGAGGAAGTCATCGAAACGATTGGAGATACATGTCTTATACTTGATGTTGAGATGGAACTGTTGTAGATAGGTGGACCACTTCTGATGGCAGTCGTTCTGCAATTTCCCATGTCTGTATGAACTGCAAAGGCTTGTGATCAATGTGTATGATCATCTCTTTCCCAATAATGTAATGTTTCCATTGACGACAGTCTTGGACAATGGAATACATTTCCTTGTCATAGGTGGGGTATTTCCGGACAGTATCGAAGAGTGTCTCACTATGTTATGCCACAAGATGCCCGTGCTGAGTGAGAACGACACCCACAGCATAGTTAGATGCATCAATCTCAATCTCGAATGGTTGTTGTAGACCGAGCAAGGAGAGTACTGGAGCTGAGCACAAGCGATGTTTTAGATCATCGAATGCTCGTTGTTTCTCCTTCTCCCACATGAACTTGGCCCTACCACCACCCTTGGTCACTTGGCTGAGGGCCCATGCAATATGGGAGAACCCCAACACAAACCGTCGATAGAAATTGGCTAGTCACAAGAAGCTCTGAAGCTCGATCAGTGTGGTCGGGGCTGGCCAATCACGGATAACTTGGATCTTAGTTGGATCAACATGTACCCCATGCTCATCAACAATATATCCCACGTATTGGACCCTGTTCATGCTAAAAGAGCATTTTTCCAAGTTGGCATAAAGCTTGTGTTGTCGCAAAGTGCTCAAAACTTGTTGAATATGTTGCATGTGCTCCTCCCACATTCTGCTAAAGATGAGGATGTCATCCAAATATACTACCACAAAGGAGTTAGTGAAGGGTCTCAATACATAATCCATCAACCTCATGAAATTGGTTGATGCATTTATCAAGCCAAAGGGCATGACTAGCCATTCGTAGAGACCTTCTTTAAACTTGAAGGTTGTCTTCCAGACATCAGTTGGTTCAATGGGAACCTGGTGGTAGCCAGAATTCAGGTCAATCTTGCTGAATAACTTTTCCCCCTTGAGTTGGTCAAGAAGGTCATCAATCTTGGGAATGGGGTAGCGGTTCCTGACTGTGATTTTGTTTAAGGCTCTATAATCAATGTAGAGTCACCCAGTCCCGTCCTTCTTTTGCACCAGTACAATCAGGCTTCCGTAGGGGGAGGAGTTGGGTCTGATGTGCCCCTTTTGAAGAATCTCTTGGATCTGACGCATGATTTTGTCATTCTCCATCATCGAGCGTTGATAGACTGGTCCATTAGGTAGAGGTGCATCGGGGGTCAGATCAATTGGATGCTTGACTTGGCAGTGTTTCGATATCCCTGTAGGTGAGACGAAGATGTCTCTGTATTCTTCCACGATCCCGTCCACTTGATTCTATAGCAAAGAGAGGTGTTGTGTAGAGGCCACAGATGTGGTGACGACCTTCTGCTTATTGTGAGCACGGATCACAAAGAAGACAAACTTCCCGGTCTGTAAAATGACCTTACTGGATTGCTTGGCAGAGATTAAAGAAATAGCAGTAGGCGGTGACACCTCTAGGATCCTGTACAATTGTCAACCCAAAATAATAATAACACTGTGGGGTCTAGACTCATACACATCATGACGCTTCAACAAATATGGTTGTCCTAGAAGAACATCACAAACTTCAAGGGGATCAATATCACACAGTACCTCATCTTTGAAAGGCTTGATGTCGTAGGGAAGACGACATTGTTGGATGACACAAAGATCTCTTCCTTGACGAAGCCAGCCGATGGTGTAGGGCAGTGGGTGCGGTGTCATTGGCAGGTCCAACCGCTTGACAACCTCTGCTGAAATCAGGTTCTTCTTACTACCGTTGTCGACAATGAAATGAATCAGAGCCCCCTTGACCCACATCTGTGAGTGAAAGAGGTGTTCCCCTTCCTCTAGTTCTTCTGGTTTTCTTGGCTGGACTTTGGTGGTAGCGACCATGGCACTGGGTTCAACATCGATAATCCACTTCCCTCCTTCAGGATTTGACTCGGAATCATAATCGACCTCTATCTCGGAAGCCTTCAGCTCGGCCACGAGGGACTGCTTGGAGCAACATTCGTTGGTGTTGTGCCAAGGAATTTTATGGTACTCACACCATTTTCTTGTGTCCTTCTTCATCTTCTCGTTGCCCTTCTTGTGTTGCGGCTTGGACGGATTGTCCTTAGGGCAGCGATCTCGATTTGGTCCCTTGTTGTATGGGTTGGAGTTGCCTTTGCCCTGCTTCGGCTGTGAGGGGTTTGCAGATCCAAACTCTCGTCGTTTATGCTTAAATTTATGCTCGATCTTGACAACGTATCTATAAGTCGTGCCCAATGAGGCGATGTCCAGGAAATCCATTTATGTTTGAATATATCTATGCAAACAGCCGCGATATTTGAGCACCAGATGACGCTCAGAATATTTGATACCCAATTTGGTGTGTAGGGTATGGAAAATATTGGTGAATTCTCGTACTGTCTGGTCCCTTTCTTGACGTAGGGTGGTCCATTTGGTGTATTGGTCCTAGTAGCTTCCAACATGGTAGTATTGTTCTTTAATGGCATCCCGGAAGGAATCCCATGTAGGGGCCACCACAAAAATTGCATATTCCTCCACGGCCCTTTGCTCAAAGTAATTATCCCACTATACTTTAACATGGGGAACGACCTGAAGGAGTGCAAAAGTGATATTTTCCATATCATAAAAATTGTGGCCTGAAAAAGATCCTTCGAGCAGATTCAACCATTTATCTATAGCATCTGCATCTATCGGTCCTTCAAATAATGGAATATCAAAATTTGCATGTACCTTGAAGGGGGTTGCATGGCCGCTTGATGAAGATGCTTCTCCCGTGTGTTGTGGGGTATTCTACCCTACGGACTAACAAGCTAGGGCTTAAACTTGCATGTAGATCATGACCCTTCATAAACTACTTTTAACCTTCTACCCCAAATCTAAAACCCTTTTTCACATGCACACATGGAAAGAATCAACTAACCTTTTTTATCGACGGTTGGTGTAGATCCTCCGTTGATCTTTATCCCCTTGCTTCTGCTGCTCCTTCCAAAAAGCGATCCTGCAATCAAGACAAAACTATGCATGCATGCTATTGTACTACTAG
>JASDQU010100355.1:481348-493827 GCA_032191745.1 Picea mariana
TAACCAACAGACAATGAATGATTTTTAATGAAGGTATAGGGAAATGAGAGAGGAGGGGCAGGGGTGCAGAATTAGGTCTCAACATTCACTCCAACTAGGGACAACACCCCCCAGTGGGGTGCTGAGAACAACAGATCAATGCCTTTGAACTCAATAACTTGCTCCCACCTTCCTTTTCTTACCTCTGTTTCTTTCTGCCAGCCATGTATCTCTATCATTGTCTCTCATCCATGCATCTTTGAAACTCAAAATTGAAGCTACACCCTAGTGCCTTTGTTGGGCTATGGAGTCTTTATTCACACATAACTAACTAATGAAATGCAACTGAAAAAAAGAAAGCATATGGTACAAGTGGGACCTTCCCTAAGCCATTCAAGCAAAATAGCATTTCAGGAAGTGCCCATTTACTAGGCCTCCAAAAATCTCAGTATCATCTAGATTGTGCAAAAAAAATGTATTATTGTCCAGAACCTCAACCACCTTAAAAGGACCAAACCAAAGGTTATCGAACTTGCCATGCTTAGGCTTCTCATCCCTTCTGGCATCCCACCTCAAGACCATGTCACCTTCTTGAAAGATCTCCTTCTTGGTTTTCTTGTCAAACACTCATTTGATCTTGCTTTGGTATGACTTAGTTATCTAATTCAATGATTCTCTCTTTTGTTGAACCTCTATAATCTAAAAGATTATCCTCTAGATGCCATTTGGCTCCTCAATTTCTTCCTGTAAAATTTTTAGAACTGGTAGACCGAGTTGAGTAGGGAAGACACCATCTATCCCATCGACTAGATGAAAATATGAGGCATTGTTTGTTATAATATTTCTAGGGTAGCCGAATCTGGCAAAGATATTGGTTTCAAAGAAATTGATGATCATCTTGTCAACAACATTCCTGGTGGGTACAACCTCGATGCATTTGGTAAAGTAGTTAGTGGCAGTGAGAATCCACTTGTGCTGCCCACTGGAGGGTGGATTTATCTGAGCTATGAAATCTAATCCCCATTGCTGAAAGGGGCCACTGGTAGTGATAGGTTTCAGGGGAAGTGAGAGTAATTTTTGTTTGCCTGGAAACTTTCGACATTTATTGCATGCCCTTACTGTGGTAAATACATAAGAGAAAAGAGTGGGCCGATAGTACCCTGCCCTTAGGATCTTGAGGGTTGTAGCTTTCCAATGTTGGTGTCATCCATAAACTCCCATGTGCATATCTGTTTTGACTTGTTTATATTCATTTTCATCAAGACATTTTAATAGGATGCCAACAGGATCCCTCCAATAGAGGTTCTGATTTAAAATGCAGAATTTTATAGATTTTAATTTGAGAGACCTAGCCCTTGTCTTTTTCAAATCTGTTGGACATTCTAGATGCTGCAGAAAGTAAATCTTGGTAGAGGCTTCAGTTGGTTTGATCTCATCTGGTATCCTACCATACATCTTATTGAATCTCTTGATGAAGTCTGAAATAGACTCACCATTCTTTCTCTTAAGGGCCCCAAACTCAGTGATGTAATGCATATAATCTCTTCTATATCCCCATTACTTTATGAAAGCTTCATCTAGAACATCAATATCTATAATGGAGGTTGAAGGGAGATCCTGAAACCATTTCCTTACTTCCCCATCCAGGCTTTGTACAAACAACCTCATCTACACACCTGCATAGTCAATGTTGAAGTTGCCTGCAAAGCTTTAGAAGGCTACCATATGTTCCTCAGCTGTGACATCCCCTTCCCCATTATATATTGGAAAATATTTCATGTAATCTATGACTGGGAGTGCATGTAAGCCTACATGCAAAACTAGGGGTGCATATTTGGCAGCAATTATGGCATCCATCCTGTTAACAACCATTGTTTGGGAAATATGAATATGAGGATTGATTGGAGATACATGGGTAGATGATGGACTGGATGATGAAGTAGAGGCAAGAGTTGAAGGTGTATGAGGTTCCTCAGAAATGTGATTCTCAGGGCTAGCAAATTCAAGCTTCATGTGATAATGGAGAAAAGTAGATTATTTGGGTGGAGCTTTACCCTTGAGCGATGAGGTATATCTCTGAGCTAAGGTGGATTTTCTTAGTTGTCTTTCTAGCTCAGAGACTACTGTGTCCTTCTCAGGTTTGGGATGAGCCTTACTAGCTTTGATGTGCTCAGATTTGGATCTCTTGAGTCCTTTTCTGGGAGCCAATATTTCTTTTGTGAAGTTTACTCGATGGAGTCGCTAGGTGAAAGATGGCAGTCTGGATGTGTCTGATCTTTGTTCACCATCAAAGGTCAGATCTGATTGTTATCATTCTCCCAGGGAAAGATATTTTGTTACTCCGTTCTTCGGAAACGATGCCAGAAGATGTTGGTCCTAAAGTCTGCACCTGTCTGCTAAAGAACAAAGCTAGGCTACCTCAAGTTTGGAATGGTTGGTTTTTTTATTATTTTATTTTGTTGGTCAGTTGGAGGGTTGTTTTACATAGTTGGGTTCGCAAAATGATATGAGGGAGGATCTGCCTTGGCTGGTGGCACACAAATGAAAGACAAGTGAGATAATAGAGGTAAAAAACAAAGGGAAACAACAAACAACTTAATGAATTATCTGTTGAAAGAAGTTTAAGTCTTAAAATATCATTTCAAGGCATTAAACATGTATCAAAAACACAATTACCCCCATAGATTGCAATAAAAACAGATCTTCATCAAAGCATTAGCTATTTGTACAGGTTGCATATCAATAAAGATGAGTTATACAATAGATGAAAGGAAATGAAATGTACCTTGAAAAAATAAAAAACTGTATTCAAGATAAGATAAAAAAAAAAAACACATGTAAATTTGGACAAAACACACTGTCATCAGGAGTATATTCACCAGGTAGAGAAATTTAATCCATGCATAGAACATGTTCAACCAGTATGATGTATTGATATTCTTCCCAAAAAACCGAACCCTCAAAACATACAAAAACTGCATATTTATCAAAATTGTAGAGGCTCTCATCCATTTGGAACTGAGGCTTAACTCTACACTATCAGTGGTAAAACAACTTATCGACTAAACTAAATTATTACTGGAGTATAGTAATGTATACTTCAAACTTGAATTAATAAAATGAAGTGCTTCATATCACACTCAAATGACCACTTATTATGCCTTAACTTAAACAATCTTGAACTTTAAACAACTAAAAACTGCTACTAGCAATAAAACTAGATTGATGCATATGCTGGAGTGAACTGAACTCTAACACAAACTGACTAGGCATGACAGAGCTGAATTCTGTATTGAGCACTGGTACCCATGCACATTGTTGGAGGCCAACTGGGAGATAACTGGATGTGTTGGCAGCTTCTTCAAGTACTCCTTCAAATTATCTCCTTTAGAAAGCAACAATTCTTCTAGTGCTTGTTCTGGAGTCTCTGATATTTCTTCTGCAGTCTGGAGTACAATTTCTCCAATTCCTGGTTATGGTGTTGCAAGGTCTAGACTTGAAGCTTCAGTTCATGTACTTGTTGGTTGTCATCGATCCTCTTTTTTTTGATCTCAACCTGCATCTTCTTCATTTCTTGCTCTGTGCTAAACTTGTTGTGGTCAGCCAGTGCTTTGCTTCTAGTTCTCATATTATGACTGTGTATAACTTCAGGATATTTCCCTTTAGTTCCTTTAACTTCTGGTTTAATGTCTTGTAAACTATGGCAAGGATCCCCTGCATGTGGCAAGGTGCTAATAGAATCTTGCTCAAGATCAAATCCATAATCCTGTATTCCCTGTTGACTGGAGTCTGAAGGATACTCCTTTTTCACTGTCAGAAATGGTGCTTTTGCAACCTCATTCTCGCTAGACTTTGATTTCTCTCATTTCATTGTCATACCCTTTAACACAATGACTGCCATTTCGTCCATGCTGACAAATTCAAGACTATCATCATCCTCGATCAGAATTGGATGGGGGTCCTTTAGTGATGGTTTGAACAGAGCCTTGGAGTTCAGCCACAACTGATTCATAATTCTAGTATTTCTGTTTGGTTTTCTTGGAAATTTAGTGTTTTTCTCGCCCTTCCTTTTCTTGTCCTGTCTGGCTGCAGGGGATGTTTTAGGCGAAGCTTCTGCAGGAACAAACTTCCCTTCAATTATTTCCTTGTTGCACGAACCAGGTCCAATTTTCACACGCATACAAGTCACAAGTTTTTTAGGTTGTTGCTCGATGGGGGTTTTCTGTTCTTCCTTTGAGTTGATAGATGAGAGAGACCTCTATGGTGTCTCTAGTGTAGATGGGTGCAAGTTGACAGCTTTTCCACTCTTTTTTTCTTTCCCCTTTCTCGTAGACGACCTCTATTGCATGTGGGGGGAATCCTCCATGGAGGTTTCTGGATTTTTTTCTTTCGAAGGTGTATTTCTTGTTTTAGGGATTTTCTCTTTTCCCACTACGGGTTGAACATGCTTCATTGAGCTCCCAGGCTATGAAAAAACCCTAACCTCCTCACTTGCATCACCTTCATTTTGTGAATCAGGGACCTGCTCCTGTTCTTTCAATCCCACAAACTTCAAGAAATAGTCCTAGGGCATTTCAAGTTCCTCCAGAGCAAAAGTTAACAACAATTTAATCAAGCCCTAATGGTACAGGCTTCTGTGAGCAGATTCAGGGTGACCTTGAACCCTCTTGGCCATTTTGGTTTGACTCTTAAGCAGGTAGTATGGTAAATTAAGCTCTTTGTCTCCACTTAGATGCATAAGGAAACAAATGTGATAACAATGAACAATGTTGAATCGACCTTCACCTGTGATATATCTTTGCACTGCTATTAGGGATGCTTTCCAGTCATCCTTTATCCACACCATGGGGATCCCTTGGCTCTAGTCGGGGTCTTGGTGCTCGAGAACCATGAACTTGTTGCAGAGATCAGGAGGCAGCTTGTCTTTCTTGAACCATCTTTCCCTGCAGATAGGGAGAGCGCAAGTTGATCCAATGAAATGTTCTATGACATGAATCCTGGTATCCCAAAGCATGGTCTGGAAGCCATCAAATGTCAAAGAGCATATCCAAGCCTGTGTGGTGGCCTTGAAATGCGCACAGGAAATCATACCACTTAGCCTTTACGAAAATGTCTTTAATTTTGGGTATGGCTTCGAAAAATTGGCTCGGTCCGGTTCATTTTCCATTGTTCTCGAGGTGGAACCATGGTGGGTCGAGTAGCTATGATTTTGACAGTGCAGTGAATGCATATTTCTTCATATCGAAATTGAAACATGTGTGTTGTTAACCCTCAATTCAAGTTGTAGTGGCCATGATGAACTCGTACATTTCTCATGATCATAACTGGTGCCATGTAATGATGAAACTGAGTGTAATTTGGTGTGTAAGTGTTGGTCTATGATCATGCACATATGCAGGCGCCATTCAATAGTTGAAATATTTAAAATAACACATTAAATAATAAACTGATTTCAAAAATTGGCACGCCAATCCTTGTTTGCAAGAATAGCATGATTCTTGCAATCAACTCTGCTCTGCATATAAAACTTTGTTATACCTACCACGAGCTCAACCTATGAAAATTTTGATGACAAGTATTTCAAACCAAATCAATGACATGCAATTATCCCTCAAGAGAACAAAAAGATAGTGCAAAAACGAATCAATTAAGAGAGGTCATGATAAAATTGAGTCATTTATAAATGGGGGAGGGGGGGGGAACCAACATTAACCAACATAAAATGAATGATTTTTAATGAAGGTACAAGGAAATGAGAGAGGAGGGGCAGGGGTGTAGACTTAGGTCTTGACAAGGGGCTAGTAAAAAAACCAAGTCTTATAAGGTGCTTGGAAGCATTGTCAAGGTATGTTCTGACATTCTCATAAAAATGGATCTTAGAGTAAACAATGCTACTAATATGAGTTTTATTCATTTTATGGATATTTATGGAGGTTGATTTACTTGGCACTGCAGGTATTAGACAAACATAACGATGGATGATCTGCGATAAGGCGGGGTATGTTATCCAAATCATTTACTGACTAAATAATGATGTACTATTGGAATTGTTATGCTTCTTAAAACGAGGATCTCATCATTAAATAAGGATTTGATACAATATGGATTATTTTTCATTGCAATATTTAATTACTAATGAATTGGTAACACCCATATCATTGGATAGAATGTGATCCCTATCCAATTGTAAAAATACCCATGATTTCTCTCTATCTTCATAGAAGAACATTGGTAATGAGAGTGCAATTTATTTAAAAATTGAAGTTGATTCCATACTAGCCAACAACAATCAACCTAGTAGCTTCTTAGAATGTCTTATATAAATAATTGGTGTGGGGTAATAATTGTGCAACATGTTTTATTGTTAGTCCCAGATAGTCACCAATATTGTGGTATCTAATTAAATTACATAAGTTGGAAAGAAGGTCACTCAATTTTTCTCTGCAGTGAAATAGCTCATGTATCCACATTTATGCACAAATTCATCATATCACATGGCATGTATTTGGAATGGCAATATTCCTAGTGCTAAAGAAAAAAATGACACTTACCTCAGGTTGTCTCTGGGTATAATAATTTCTCAAAATGATGTATGAAACATGCTTTCATTTTCTTCATTTTTCGTTTAGCCTATTATTGTATTTGACAAATGCAGGTATGAAGGGAATTCACCTCAACGATCCACAACGCATTTTCGACAAGGTATATTCTACCCATGTTTTTCTATCCTTGCTTTAGTTGTTTTTGACGTGTCTGGGGGCCTACGGAAAACAACCAAGGCAATGATAGAAAACATGGGCAACACATGAATCTTCCCGAATATTAATGGACAACTTAATGTCGAAGATTCAACATGGAACAACTTGACCACTCTCTTTTGGGAAATTGGCTCTATTTCAGGTTCTATGATGAAGGACTAGGTATACTATGTTTGCCGCAAATGTCATTTCTATAGTTGTAAGTAGAAGATAACATAACAATAGAGTTAAACAAATTATTATCTATGTATTTTCTTTCTAGTTTGGTCTTCAAAATTATTTGTATTTTTTTCTTCACTTCTGTTAATGGTCATACAAAAACACTTTTCACCTCCTCTTTTCACTATTTTCTTAGATTACAACACCCTTTTCATAAAGTACACCCAAGTCAAAACTCTTTTCACCTGATACGTTTCTCTGCATATATCCCACTACTAGCCCCATTGTCTTTCTTCCATAATTCATTCATCAATATCTCCCTCTCATCCTAAGACTAGTGCCATCAATATATATTATTCAATCTATTGCATCCACACTAAGTTTTCTCCTCTAGACCATGACACCTTGTCATAATGATCCTTTAGCACAACTTAAGCCACCTCATGCATGTTGCACTCTTGTACTAATCCAAATATTACATGGTTTATGCCAAACTCAATTCATGATCCAACCTACAGGGATTTCAATTAACCTATCGATCTCACTTCTTAAGTATGATGGTCTCACGAGGGTAAACACCTCGATTCATGGATTCATAGTACGTTTTCCTTCTTCAAATTACACCCTAAACTATCTAAGACTAACTATTTTACCTTTGCATAAAACCACTTAGAAGGTTTAACATTGGATTGACGGTAGACTCAGTTGGAGACCATTGCACTTTTTAACAACCCAAGTGACCCCCCACCCAACCAAATCATTGATTAGATACGATTTTGTCAATCAATCCACAATTGTTTTTACCCTCATAGCTATAGAAAAGATTTAATTTGTCATTGGGTTCAACCTCAACAAGCTCCAATATAGTTGGTTAAACAATACATTGCTTTCTTCACCAAGCTCTGGCTCCATCTCCACTTCACTACCACTAAAAAAATACTCATCCTTAAGTTCAAATCCATTTTATTAGATTATTTTCATCATGAAGTTTACTTGTTTATGAGCCCCATGTTGCACAAGGATTTTCTCCTTGCCTTTGCAATGGAAAGTAAGCTAGCCACCTTGTTCCCCTTACCTTCCCCTGGTCATTCTCCCTCTTCCTCCCACTCTAGCTACCGATGCCGCCATCACTAAATCTCTTCCCATTCCTTTGTATAATTTTGTTACTTCAATAGGAATCCCACACTCCCACCCAACACACCTGACCTATGAACCATCATCCTCAAATGAATACCTCACCAAAATGAGCATTAGCTCTACATTAGATATTGGAGCTACATGGATGTTGATGACATCCTTAGGACTGATTGCCTCATCTCTAATCCATAAATGGGTGAGTATCTCCTCCTCTCTTCTCATGATGATAAAATGTTCCCAAGATTCTATGACTGGATTCTTTTCCAAGGCATCAAAAACTAATAAATTTATCAGGACATGGTGGACCAAGGCCTCTTCCTTTCCCTCCTTCACCTTAATGCTCATCTCTGTTGAGGACTAGAGTAATAAAAATGGAATATTGAGGTTTTCCTTAGGCCTTTGGTGAAATAGGTTACTTAAATTTTGAAGGAATCTAAAGTGATAGACATACAACATACTTAAAATTACTTCATATGTAATATACTTTAAGTGGTTATAGGCCACCTCATCCAAGGATTTATGAAAACTTTCCCTTTTCACTCCATTTTTGTTCTCCTTAGGATCCTATTAGCTTAGGAATAATAACTCTTTAGCATTTGTAGTAGTTTGCCTATCCTCTTTATCCAATTGAACCTCCATTGGGAGTCCTTAGACCCTATTGATAACAAGTTCATTCACATGTATCTGCAGTCCCTTCACAAAGGTGATATATTCTTGTTTTTTGATGTTATGGAAATTAAATGCAAATTTCAAGGCTACCTTATCATTAGAAATGTGTAGCTTATTGAAATACTCCAACCAATTGGATTGCTAGAAAATTTTCACCACCTTAGGGTTATTGTATACCCTTGATGTTTCTATAGGTTCTCTTTTTTAACTCACCCTCCATATTGTAGTGCTATGCATTGGATGATTGTGTGATTGAATTTATAGTTTAAATCATGGTGGAAACAACTTGTACTTCAATACCCGAAATTTTGGAACAGATGGTAATGAAAAATGTCTTAATACTCAACTTGGAAAACATGTATTTGTGATGCTACAAGTGTATGCTTCAGAGTTTCAATCAATCACTTTTAGTAATAACACAAGAAAAATATTTGAGGACAGGTGATGATAGAAAGACTGTAAGTTTTTCCAATTCTAAGAGCAAATAGTTATGAGAATGACACCTTATGAAGATTGTACCAACAATACTTAGGTTTCACAGTTTGTGAGACAGGTTTAAATAATTGTTAATAAAATTTTCAACCTTCTACATAAATAGGGGGTTCCACTTTTATTTTGGGATAGTCCTCTGAGAATAGGGTTTTATTAGGTTGACTCTATGTGAAGATGGTAAAAAAACTCACATTTTCAAATATCTAAGACAAAATGAATTTCACAGTCTTCTAAACAGAAACATGCTTTCACATTTTTCAGATAGTCCTATGGAACTCAATGATTTCTAAGGTTGATTTTGTCTCTCTGAAAAAATCAAGTTTTTATCGTTCCAAATAGAAATGGGGTTTTAGTTTTCTGAGATAGCCCTTTGAGAGCAAGTCCTTTGAAGTGACAATAGTTTCTACAGATATTAAAAATTATGAGAATAGGAAATTCTAAGCTTTGTAAGAAAATATCCTAGGTTTCAACCTCTATAACAAATATTTGTGAGTAGGCCTGGAAGAAATGAATTGTTGTGTATACACAACACACCCATTGGGGTTGATTTGTATGCCAAATGGCATACACAACAAACCCATTGGGGCTGATGTGTATGCCAAGTGGCATACACAGTGGCATACAAAGTAGGCCATTGAGGCTACTCTGTATGCCAATTGGCATACATAGCAAGCCCAATGGGCTGCTCGTCTCATGTGTATTCCAATTGGAATACAAAGCAACCCCAATGGGTCTATTGTGTATGCCACTTGGCATATACAACAACCCATTGGGTATGTGTGTATGCCAAATTGGCATACACAACAACCCCAATGGGTTGCTCTGTATGGCACTAATGTAGGCCTATGTGATATATATATATATATATATATATATATTCCCATTATGATCCAATAAAATTAAATAAATTTTTGTTTTTCAAATTCTTATTTCGTTTATAGTTTTTGCAAGAAACTTCATGAGGAGATAGATGGGTGAGCCTAACATATTTACAAATGGTCTCAAGGGACACCCTCGTATTTACAAACGGTCTCAAAGGACACCCTCCTTGTGGATTTTAGGTAATCCATAAATCCCTAGCATTACTATGCTTTTGGGTTTCCACCTCTTTTTCATGTCATTATCATGTGAGGAGACTTCAGTGGCCTTTTGGGTCCCATAATAGTTTTTATTGTCAATACTTTAAAGAAAGGTAGCTTATTATTTTTTCGACTTCCATGGTGAATTTTATTTGTTTTGATAGGCTATTAAGATGTACCAAGAAGTCCTTCAACCTATCTTATGTATGGGACAATATTATAGGTATATTATCGACCAACCATTTCCACCAAATTAGTTTAATTGGGAATGTGTTGATGGATTTTTTCTCAAAGTGTTGTTAAGACAACCACCACAAGTACAATGGTGATATCTACTAGTCCAATCAACATATCAAAATGGATGCCAAGCATAGCCAAAAAAAAATAAGTTTACCATAAAGGTAGTGCTTGCTACTTGAACAAAGTTTTAAGAATAAAATGATCTTTCCAATTGAGCAATGCAAGGTGTCATATCAAGCAGTTATCAAGATAGTGCCCACATYGAAAAKAATGATTCTTATCCTCARGGAAATGCCCATCCTTTTGTAACAAGCTCAAGATAAGCGAGAATTGGATTTCATCTKTCATTTCCCTGTGCATGCTCAATGTGATGTCTAGTTCATAGATGGCTAAAAWMMTCCTCTAGAATTTATTTATAGGTTATTTCTTTTAGATACTCTACAATCAAGAATAAAKATCCTAGATGGTGGGAGATTTCCATTATCAGGGCTAAAAGCRTGTAGATAAGTTTTGACCTCCACGTATCAAGAGTGTTGGCAATTGTGATTAACCATATACATATAAGATCGGAGCACAAGAAAAGGATACCTCTACTTACTAAAACCATAATTAGCTAAGAAACAATGTTGATGCAAGAAGATAAAAATGTGGATCAACAATTTGGTGATAAGATGCTAAAGCCCAAATTCTACAAAAATAATAGCATGATGAAATAATCTCTTAAACGTAATGAGTTTAAAGAGCATGGGAATAGGGCTCTTTCAATATAGAACCATTTCGTTTGTTGAAGTCTAGTGCACCAAATATCACATTCATATGATGAAGTTAATGATACAAGCTTGATCTTAGATTGGATATCTTGGAAACTAAATATGAAAGAGTGCCTCTCTAAAAGAGCCAAAGTAGTATAATTCTTGTTGGTCTAGCTTTCAAAAGTAGTGGTCATACTAAATGTCATTATATTGAACAATATACTTAGCTAAGATATATGATAAGTGGTAATGTGCACTATATTTCCTTTATATTACATAAATACATCTCTATCTAAAACATTTGCTATTTTGCATGGGTTTATAGAATTGGTTTGCAGTAGCATATAAGCCTCAATGTACTATGATCCTTGTGCCAATGGAAGTGAACACAAAGGGAGTGGTGCCTTCTACTCGCATACTGGTTTATTAGTTATGAAGTAAGTATGCTTTCTTTCTTAGGCTTTCACTCTCTTCCTTTGTGTTGCAAAAATAAATAAATCCCTAAATGACAATACTTCATAGCACCCTTTCACATGTTTTTCCTAAAATGTCAATTATAATAAGTTGAGTATGCCCAATAGTTCTTCATCTTGGAATTGTTTCAAAGACATGAATACTTCTCTACCTAAAAAGGTTGTTATCCCACACTGGTTGAGAGAATTCGTCTATAGTAACATATAAGCCCAAATATACCATGATCCTTGTGTTGATGGGGGTAGCCACAAGGGCGTGGTGCCTCCTACTAACATAATAGTTGATTGGTTCCAATCTAAATATGTATGCTTTCCTGGCATTCCCCTCTCCTACTATGTGTAACAAAAATAAAAATAAAAAATTCCTTGATTCAGTATTCCATAGTACCCATTTCACACACTTTCTTAAAATGTCGATTAAAATACATTAGATGTGCCTAACATTCGTATGCCTTAGAATTGTTTATCAAGTGAGTATACTTGCTTTCTTGCCCTTCCTCTCTCTTCCTTTGTGTTGCAAAAAATAAGAAATCCCTAATTAGAAATAGTCCCTCGTACCTCTTTCCCATACTTCCTTAAAATGGCCATTAAAATAAGTTGAGTACATCTCAACATTCCCTACTCCTCCTCTATGTTGCAAAAATAAAAATAAAAAACCTTGTCTTTTAGTGCTTCATCGTACTCCTTTTACTTGTTTTCCAGAGCCTATTAAAATAAGTTGGATATGCCTAACATTTGTGT
>JASDQU010100355.1:495611-508141 GCA_032191745.1 Picea mariana
TCGGAATCCTAACAACTGTACGTCAGGATTACGATGAAAGTGTCATCGAAAAATGACGCAAATTTACTAGTGTAGGTCTGGTAGCGTGAGGACATGTGTGAAGAAGAGATGATGCTTCAGATGCTGGAATGCTTCCTGCTGTGACTCGGACCAAGAAAAATTGGATCAGCTCCATCCTTGGTCACTTGACTTAAGGGCCAAGCAATATGAGAGAATCCCAACACGAACCTATGGTAGAAGTTGGCAAGGCCCAAGAAGTTGCAAAGCTTTGTCATAGTCTTTGGGGCTGGCCAGTCGTAATGACCTAGATCTTTGTTGGGTCCACATGCACCCCATGTTCATCCATGATATATCCGACGTATTGAATTCACTGCATGTGAAATGACAATTTATCGAGATTAGCGTAGAGATTGTGTTGTCGCAGGGTGCTCATGACCTATTGGAGGTGCAACAAATGTTCTGCTTAGGTCTAACTGAATATGAGGATGTCATCCAAATATATGACCCCAAAAGAGTATGTGAATGATTGTAAGATATCATCCATCATCCTCATGAATGTCACTGGAGCATTGGTCAATCCAAAAGGCATAACCAACCACTCAAAAGGGCCTTCTTTAGATTTGAAGGTTGTTTTCCATACATCATTTGTTCTATCGAAACCTGGTGGTAGCCAGACTTTAGATCAATCTTACTAAAGAACTTGTAACCTTTAAGTTGATTAAGAATATTGTCCATACATGGGATCATGTATTGATTCTTGAAAGTGATATTGTTCAGGGCTCTATAATCGATACATAGTCACCATGTCCCATCCTTATTCTATACCAACACAATTGGATCCCACAAGGTGAGGAGCTTGGTCAAATGTTTCCCTTGCGGATGAGCTCATGAATTTGATGATTTTTTCTCTCATTCTCCAGAAGGGAGAGCTTGTATATTGGACCATTGGGTAAGGGCACACTAGGTATCAAGTCAATGTAATGTTAGACCTGACAGAGTAGAGGCACCTTTGTAGGTGAAGTGAATATATCTCTATATTCTGCTACAAACTTGTCCACTTGCTTTTGTTGTGTATAGAGATCCTATGCAGATGCTGTGGTAGTCACAATGACCTATTTTTCACCTTCTGTCTGGACCATGAAGAGGAAAAACTTTGTAGTATGAGAGATTACCTTCCGACACTATTTTTTTGAGATGAATGAAATTGCAGTAGTCAGAACTACCTCTGGTATCCTATAAGGATGACATCCCAAAGTAATAATGAACTATGGGGTTGGGACTCATAAAAAACATCACGTTTCCACAAACAAGGTTGTCCTAAAACAACATCACAAAATTTGAGGTGGTAAACATCACACAATACCTCATATTTGAAGGGCTTGATGTCGTAGGACATGCAAGACTGATGGTTGACATGAAGGTCTCGTCCCTGGCTCAACCAACTAATGGTGTATGGTTGAGGGTGTGGTATTGTTGATAGCTTCAATCTCTTGATAACCTCGATTGAGATAAGGTTCCTCTAGCTCCCGCTATCAACAATGAAATGTAGTTGGGTCCCCTTCACCCACATATGTGAATGGAAGAGGCACTCCCCCTCCTCTAGCTCCTATGACTCATTTGGTTGGATATTTGTGGTTGTGATGGTAGCATTGGGTTCTATATTGATGATTCTGTTTCCTTGTTCTGAATCATATTTTGATTCAAGGTCTGATTCTTTTTCTTTAAGCCAAGCCACATTCATCAGTATTGTTCCAGGAGATTTTGTGGAACTCACACCAATTTACCGTGTCTTTCTTTGTCTTCCCATTACCCTTCTTTGCCTATGACTTGGACAACTTGTCTTGAGGTTGGATTTCCTTGAGCTATCCCTTGTTTTGTGAGTTAGGGTCGCCTTTAACATACTTCTATTGTTGCGTATTTTCAGATCTAAACTCCCACTTATTCCACTGCTTAAATTTCTATTCGATTTTGACAACATATCGATAAAAAGGCTTAGAGTGAGGAGATGTCCAAGCAATCCATCTATGTTTCTATCTACCTGTGTATTCCACTATGATACTTAAAAACTAGGTGCCGCTAGGGGACAAGTGCTCAACTACCTCTTTGGTGTCCAGTAGAGGTGGAAAATATGGGTGAAGGAGCTCCACATTAAATACTAGATGTAGGCCAAGGATGGGGAATAATTAATTCAAAATAATTCTCACCTACAACCTTGGTGATGGTGTAAGGCCCATATCGAAGTGGGAGAAGCTTGCAATGGGGTCCTTCAAGGCGTTCTTTCTGCAAATGTAACCATACCTTATCGCCAACCTGAAACTTGTGTGGAACCCTATGTTGGTCATGTTGTTGCTTGTTCTTGACATTAGATTTATGCAAGATTTCATGGACTTTTTGGTAGGTGTGTTTCATATATTCAACAAATCTGTTTTCCTTATCAACTTTAGTTTGAGCTTGGGTAGATTCTTCCTATGTGGAAGCAATGGGTAGAGCTACATCAATTGGGGCCAATGGTTGGAACCCTAAGCACACTTGAAAAGGGATGTGGCCATTAGAGATATGAAGGGATTTATTGTAGCCATGTTGAACATAAGGAAGACTCTCATCTCATGTCCAGGGATGTTTGGAGTTGTACATTCTCAGGATATGCACAATCATCTTATTGACTACCTCCATCTTTCCATCGGTTTATTGACGAAAGGCAGTTTATTTGGTGAGTTTGGTGTCATCAATGACCACATAATGGACCATAATGTACTCAAGAAACACATATCACGATCTAAAATAATAATTTGTGGTAGCATGGAATGTTCCCAAATGCGCTCAAAGAATAGCTTAGCAGTGGTCTCGGCTGTGATACTCTTCTTACAGGGTGTCAAAATTTCCATCTTAGATAATCGATTAATGACCACAAAGACATAGTCATTACCATGCTTGGTTGAAGGTATACCAAACATGTAATCCACGAAGATGGACTCCCAAGGCCTATTAGGAGTAGGAAGAGGGGTTTATAGCCCTTGTTTCTTAATGTCAGGTTTGGAAATGGCGCAAGCAGTGCATGATTTGAGATAATTTTTGACATCTTATCGAAGCTTTAGCCATTAAAAATAATTTTTCACTGTTGCCACCATTTTTTCCACACCAAAGTTTTCTATCACTCGATTGTAATGAAATTCCTAAATTAGTGTCGCACGCTCTCTTGAAGAAACATAGAGATGGCACTGATGGAATAACCATCCATCCTAGAGATGAAAGTGTAGAACTAGTTTTTCTACACTCAATGTTTGATAGGTAGTAGTGAAGTCAGAGTCACCATTGTATAATTGTGGCCACCCAGAGATCTCATGCCCACATGAGTTAATAATTGTGGTTAGTGCCACAACCGAGAGTCGATTGAGGCAGTCTGCAAAGCGATTGGTGCTACCCTTCTTGTACTTGATGTTCAAGTGGAATTGTTGCAGGTACCTAGACCACTTCTGATGGATTCATTCTGTAACTTACCTTGTGTTTGCATGAATTGTGTAGCCCTATGATTAGTGTGGATGATCGTTTATTTTCCTAGAATATCATACTTCCATTGACGACATTCCCGCACAATGGAGTGCATCTCCTTGTCATATGTGAGATATCTGTGAACAACATCAGATAGTGTTTCATTGTGATAGGCCATCGGATGTCCCTGCTAAGTGAGGAGTGCACTGATAGCATAGTCAAAGGCATATGTCACTGTCTCAAATGGTTGTTTTATGGCGACATGAGGACTGGTGCGGAGCAGAGGCGATGTTTTATATGATGGAATGCTTTCTGTTGTGACTCAAACCAGGAAAGCTTGGCTTTAACACCACCCTTGGTCACTTGACGCAAGGGCCAAGAGATATGAGATAATCCCAACATGAACCTATGCATGGTAGAAGTTTGTGAGACCCAAGAAGTTGTGGAGCTATGACGTAGTCTTCGGGGCTCGCTAGTCGTTAATGACTTAGATCTTGATCGAGTCCACATGCTTCCCATGTTCATCCATGATGTATACAAAGTATTGAATTCGCTACATGCTGAATGATAATTTATCAAGGTTGGCATAGAGATTGTGTTGTCGTAGGGTTCTTCGGACCTACTGGATGTGATGTAGATGTTCTACCTAGGTCTGATTGAATATGAGGATGTCATAAAAATATATAGCCACGAAAGAGTTTGTGAATGGATGCAATATATCATCCATCATCCTCATGAATGTTGCTGGATCATTTATCAAGCCAAAATCCATGACCAACCACTTAAAAAGGCCTTATTTAGATTTAAAGTTTGTTTTCCATCGATCAGTTTGTTCTATTGGAACCTGGTGGTAGCCAGACTTTAGATCAAACTTACTAAAGAACTTGCCACCCTTAAGTTGATCAAGAAAATTGTCGATCTAGGGGATCAGACATCAATTCTTGATAGTGATCTTATTCATGTTGAAATGTGACAACTAATTTGCCACGATTGTTGGGATATGGGCGGATTTCTTGGCTCTTACTACTCTGCAGTTAATTGAGCCAAATAAGCTAAAAATAGAATATGGACATGCATAACTGTTTGATCAGTTTGTGTAACTATTTGATCAGTTTGTGTAATTGTTTGATATATGTTATATATCTATGCATGCCCGTATAGGAAAAACAGAGTGTGGGATGAGTGTAAGGAAGGTTGTGAGTCGGTGTTTGGTTGTTGTAATTCTCCCTTGATCAATAAGAATAATGATTATCATTTCCCTGTGGATGTTTCCCTTTTGAAGGGTTTTACCACGTAAACACTGTGTTCATTGTGTGATTGTTGATTGCTTTATTTTTTCCATTAAAATCTTTCTCTGTTTATGCTTCTGCTACCCAACAAGTGGTATCAGAGCTCATAAGGAAGGAATAGTCAACAAGACTATGTTTTTCGTTGAAGCGGAGAATGAAAGAGGACAAATTCGTTGAAAGATTTGTTCTAGGCATGATATTGGATGGCTTATCGTTGATAATCTCCTTCAAAGGGGGCAATCATATATGAAAAATTTCTGGAGATCATCGCATGAGACACGGTGCGAGGGGTGCGATATTCGTGAAAGGTTGTTAAATATTATATGCACACGCGGTATGAAGGTATGAAATCATTTTTCCATTACATAAAGAATCACATAGAGCTCGAGGTATGAACATGAAATTTTTCATTATGCACAAGATAACTGGGTGGAGTTATAAAGGATCACCTTTTATAAATAAATGAGGTGGATGTTTATTTTTAAGAGGTGGATGGTTAATTGTTTAAAAGGTGAATTTTTAAGAGGTTTTAAGAAATATATATTTTAAATATTGTTTGGCTTAAACTTTTTCTTGTTCAACCTTGAAATAAGATAATTCCTCCATATTAAAAAATCTTCGTTTTTATAATTTGTAGTTTTTTGGGAGGTTTGTTCTAATGGAAAAATTGCAGAGTTCAAAGTTTGAGGTGGAGAAATCCAGTGAAAAGAATAACTTTGAGCTATGGAACCTCAAGGTGTGGGATCTGCTTGTGCAATAAGGATTGCAAAAGGTGTTGGGGGGCAAGACAAAGAAACCGAAAAACATGATAGATGAGGACTAGGAAGATTTGGATGCAAGAGTCGTCAGTACCATTCATTTGTGTCTGGCAAATGAAGTTCTGTTTAATATCGTCCGAGAGGAGAAAACACTAGGCTTATGGAATAGACTGGAAATCCTTTACATGAAAAAGTCCTTGATAAACATAATCTTCTTAAATAGGCATTTGTATATATTATAAATGAAAGAATGTACAAAAATTGCCGATCATTTAAATGTTTTCAATACTCTGATATGTCAATTATCTAGTATGGATGTAAAATACGAAGATGAGGACAAATCAATCACACTATTGTGTTCATTGCCTGAATCTTGGGATCGTTTAAACACATCTATGTGGTTTAGCACAACATATGCCATTGATTATGATACTGTTGTGGGAGCCCTGTTGTCTGAAGTGATGTAGAGGAAATCCAGTTTAGAAACTTCCACATCAAAAGCAATGGTGACTAGAGGTCGATATACAAAAAGAGGAGGGGATTTGAGTGACACATTCAGGTATAAGTAAAAAGGAAGAAAGGGTAAGGGAAAATGTCGGTTCTGTGGAAAATCTGAGCATCTCAAGAAGGATTGCTAGAAAAGACAACAAGCATCCAATGAGTACTCCACAAAGGAAGCAAATTCAACTGCAACAAGTTCGGGTTCAGGTATGGTTGATGAAGTTTTATCTGTCTGCAGTATCTCACAATATCAAGAAGAATGGTTGTTAGATTCTAGTGCTTCTCATCACATGTGTTCACATAGAAGTTGGTTTTAATCTTACTAATCTATATATGACGGTGTTTTTTTTTATGGGAAATGATATTTCTTGTAAAATTGTTGGGATTGGGAGCATTAAGATTAACATGTTCAATAGTATTGTAAGAATGTTGACAGATGTTAGACATGTACCAAAACTTAAAAAGAATTTAATTTCTTTAGGAGTTTTGGATTCTAGTGGGTTTAAATACATAGGTCAAGGTGGATCACTGAAAGTGTCGAAGGGTAGTTTAGTGGTAATGAAGGCTACATAGATTGGGAACCCTTACAAGCCAGAAGGGAGTACTGAAATAAGTGAAGCAACGATGGTATCTATGAAAGAAAGTGTATCTACTTTTTTATGGCATCATTGTCTGGGCCATATGAGCAAGAAGAGGTTGCAGGTATTAGTAAATTGTAAGTTACTTCCACACTTACAATCTTTCAATTTTTGCAAGTTTTATATCTCCATTGGTTATGGTGATGAAGTTAAGGGATATATATTATGGGATCTTACTTACCACAAAATCATCATTAGCAGAGATATGTACATGGAATAGTTAGAAGTAGTTCATTATTGCAAAGAGAGATTTGTTTGTGAACTCAGGGAATCATTATATGGCCTAAAGGTACCTAGGCAATGGTACAAGATGTTATATTCTTTCATGGTGAGCCAAAAATGATCAAGAAATAACTATAACCATTGTGTTTATGGTACATTTGTTATCTTGATGTTATTTGTTGATGATATGCTTGTTGCAAGCCAAAGCATGAATTGAAACAATAGATTAAAGGCTTAGTTGGACATGACATTTCAGATGAAGGATTGATGAGTAGAAAAACAAATCTTGGGCATAGAAGTATATAGAGATAGTAATAATGGTAAGTTGTGGTTATCATAACAAAAGTCTATGGAGAAGATACTGATGAGGTTCAATATGAACATTGTGAAACCAATAAATATCCTTTTATCTTTCCATTGTAATCTTTCTTCACGTTTATGTCCTGGTTATCAGGAAGAAAAGGTTTTGTCTCGTATACCATATGTTAGTACAATAGGAAGTATGTATGCGATGAAATGGTCAAGATTAAATATTTCACATGCAACAACTGGTGTTGTCAATGGAAACATGGAAAATCTAGGTAAAGAGCACTAGGAATGGGTGCTTTAGTATTTTAGAGGCATGACGAGTATCACCTATAGTGGTTGCAATGATTTAGTATGTGGTTATGTTGATTCAGAATTTGCAGGAGAGTTGGATAAGACGAGATATACCTCAGGTTATGCCTCGCATGAATGCAAGGATCTATTGGGTAAGTTTGGAAAAGTACATGATAAGGTGTTTTGTGGTATTCAAATTGTTGTGCATTTGACTGATATTCCAACGTATCAAAATGCGACAAGGAATAATTTTGTAAGACAAGTTATTGATAGAGGTGGAGTGGTCCATAATCGAGCAAATTGTGCATACATGTTCATGAAACTAGTATTGTTAGAGAAGTTGCGACGGTGTTTGGCTTCTCTTGGCTTGCAGGAAAGGTGATGAATAAATTTAAGCATGATATATCAGGTAACTTGTTATCAAGGTGGAGATTGTTGAAATGTGCCAACTAATTTCCCATGATTATTAGGATATGGGCGGATTTCTTGACTCTTACTACTTTGCAATTAGCTGAACCAAATCAACTAAAAATAAAATATGGACATATGTAACTGTTTGATCAGTTTGTGTAACTATTTAATCAGTTTGTGTAACTATTTAATCAGTTTGTCATCAATTTGTGTAACTGTTTGATAGATGTTGTATATCTATGCATGCTCGTAGAGGAAAAGCTGAGTGTGGGATGAGTGTAAGGAAGGTTGTAAGATGGTGTTTGGTTGTTGTAATTTTCTCTTGGTCAATAAGAGTACCAATTATCATTTCCCTGTGGATGTTTCCCTTTTGAAGACGTTTACCACGTAAATATTGTGTTCATTGTGTGATTGTTGCTTGCTTTATTTATTTCATTAAAATATTGTTTTGTTTATGCTTTTGCTGTCCAACATTTGAGGGCTCTATAATCAATATAAAGTTACGATGTCCCATCCTTCATCTGTACCAACACAATTGGTCTCCCACAAGGTGAGGAGCTCAGTTGAATGTGACCCTTGTGGATGAGATTGTGAATTTGGCACTTTATTTCCTCATTCTTAGAAAGGGATCGCTTGTATATTGGACCATTGGGTAAGGGAGCACCATGTATCAATTGAATTGAATGTTTTACCTGACAATGTAGAGGCACCCATGTAGGTGAAGTGAAGATATCTCTATACTCTGCTACAACCTTTTCCACTTTCTTCTGTTATGTGGAGAGATCTTATGCAGAGGTTGTGGAATTTACAATGAACTTTCGTTCACCTTCTGACCAGACCAAGAAGAGGAAACAAATTTCAGTCTAAGAGATTAGCTTCCAACATTGTTTATCCAAGATCAATGAAATTGCAATGGTCAGAACTACCTCTAGTACCCTGTAGGGATGACTTCGCAAAGTAATAATGACACTACATGGCTAGGACTCATAACAATATGATGTTTCTATATATAAGGTTGTCCTAAAAGAACATCACAAATTTCAAGTGGGACAACATTACACAGTGCCTCATCTTTGAAGGGATTGATGTCTTAGGACAATCAACACTACTGGCTGACACAAAGGTCTCATCCCTGGATCAACCAACTGATGGTGTATGGTTGAGGGTGTGGCATGGTCAAAAAGCTTCTGTCTCTTGATGACCTCGACAAAGATTAATTTTTTTTAGCTTTCGTTGTCAACAATGAAATTTATTGTGGTCCCCTTCACCCACATCTATGAATGGAAGAGGTGCTCCCCCTCCTAAAGATCCTTATACTGATCTGGTTAAATTTTTGTGGTTGTGATGGTAGCACTGGGTTCTGCATTGATGATCTACTTTCCTTGTTTAGAATCAAAGTTTGAGTCAGATTCCAACTCCTTTTCTTTAAGCTCAACCAAAAATGATTTTTTCGAGCGACATTCATTAGTGTTGTGCCAAGGGATTTTGTGGAACTCACACCAGTTTCCATTGTCCTTCTTCATTTTCCCATTACCCTTCTTTGCTTGCAACTTGGATTGGTTTTCTTGAGGTTGGATTTTTTTTCTCTGTCCCTTGTTCTGTGAGTTAGGGCCACCTTTACCATACTTCTTTTGTTGTGGATTTGCAAACTTGAACTCCCTCTTATTCCATTGCTTAAATTTTTGCTCGATTTTGACAACATATCAATAAGCGACTCCCAGTGAGGATATGTCCAAGAAAACCATATCTATTTGGATGTACCTGTGTAGGACACTATGGTACTTCAAAACTAGCCATTGCTCAGAGTTTATGATACCAAAATTTGAGTGCAATTTATAGAAGATGTTGGTGTGCTCCAACACTTTTTGGTCTCTCTCCCGAGGCAGAGTCATTCATCTCGCGTACTAGTCGTCATAGTTTCCAATGGGGTAGAATTCCTCCTTGAGGGAATCAACAAAGGCCACCCAAGTGGGTTCTCTCTTGAATTCCATAGACTCATCTTTGTTGTGTCTCTCCTAGTAACATTCCCACCAATATTTGACATGGGGGAGGGATTTAAGGAGTGCGAAGGTGATCGTTCAGTGTTGGAAAATTTTTGAACAGAGTAATAACTCTCTAATAAATTTAAGCATTTCTCCAAATCATCTGCATCTATCAGGTTGCTTGTTGAAGGTGCCTCGCCCACCGTCGACAGTTGTTGAAGGATCACGGCGAAGTTGTCCATCATCTCATTCCTTTGTCATGTAAGGGCTTGCTCGAGAAACATATTAAAAGGATATCCTACTCCATCATATCGCTTTTCTTCTGCCATGGGAGGATGCTTGGATGATCCATAAATAGGAGGATTATAGCCTATCCATCTCACCAACACAGAGTCCTCTACAAAACAAATATAATAATCATTATCATCCACTTATAGAAACTTGACTGGCCAAACCAAAGTCGAGTCAACCGGGAAACTGATCCGTCAACCACCCTAAGTCGAATCAACCAAATGATAAGGAATTCAAACTCCCATAGGTCGAGTTGGAAGTAAGGCAAGTCAACCAAGTTTGGTCGACCAAGTCGAATCAAATGAAATTCTGGTTGACCAAGAGAACCAAATCGACCAAATGAAAACCCAGTCAAACCATTGGTAGATCTAGTTGACTAGAAATTGTCGACGGTTGAATAAGGAAGAGGAAAACAACTGATGGTGGAGTTGAAATTGTTGGGTATGTGTTATATTCTTTGCATGTGTGTGTACGGGTGCGTCAGATATGACAATTGTGTCTGACGATCCCTCTAGTAGTGCTCTTTGTGTTGTGTGCGCCAGGCGCTTTCCTAGGGGGGTCCCAGGGGGGCAGGTATGCCCCCCCTGGTTGCGCACAACATTCGACAATGGGCAGTAGGCCGAGGCAACGCCCCGAAATTTTTTTTTGGGCGGTTTTTGCTATTTTTAGCAAATTTTGTTATTTTTAGCGGTTTACTAAATTAATCTCGGATTAAGGGATTAGGGTTTTGGTATCTATGGAATACCTAAAAACATTGTATATATATTGTATGGTGAATGGTGAAATTTGATATAATGAATATAAGAAAGGTTTTCCCGGTTGAGGGTTTTCGGTATAAATCTCTGTGTACTATGTGAATGAGCCATTGATTAAATTCCATTTTGCTTAAGAATCTATATGCATTGCTTTACTTTACAGGTTTAAAACTTACAAGTGGTATCATAGCTCGTTTTTGGCTTCAGAGGGACGCCTTTGTTGTTGAGGGTTTGGCTCGGTCTTGATAGATCAAGGTTATCTTGGGTCTGTGATAAACCTGGGTTTAGTGGGAGATTTTATAGTGGTGATTTGAGTGCAGAAAGAAGAATGGCGAGTTCTTCTAGAATCGAGATAGAGAAGTTCAACGGTAAAAACTTTGAGCTATGGAAGCTGAAGATGGAGGAACTTCTTGTAGAAAAAGAACAATGGATCGCTGTGGATCTTGGTACACAACCAACTAGTATGCAGCCGACTGGCACACAGACGACTGGTACACAACCTACTAGTGCACAAACTACTAGTACACCACCTGCTGGTATGTAGAAGGAAGATTGGGAGAAGTTGGACAAGAGAGCAAGGAGTACTATTCGACTCTGCCTGAAAGATTCGGTGTTGTTGAATGTCTCAGGAGAATCTACAGCTAAGGAACTATGGGATAAGTTGGGGAATTTGTATCAATCAAAGTCCTTGGTAAACAAGTTGTTTATTCAAAAGAAGCTGTATCATCTTAGGATGGAAGATGGAGATTCTGTGACAGAACATCTAAATGCCTTTAATACTCTGGTAAGTCAACTTGGATCTGTTAATATTACGATTGCAGAGGAAGATAAGTTTATTACTTTGTTATGTTCTTTTCCAGACTCTTGGGATAATCTGGTTGTAGCAATAGGTAGTACCACTCAATCGACATTGAAGTATGAGGATGTAGTTGCATCCTTGTTATCTGAAGAGATGAGGCGAAAAATCATGGATGGTCACAGCACAGATGATTTATTTATAAGAGGGCGTACCCAAGACAGGAACCCTGGTAAGCCTTCAGGGTGGAGATCTAAATCTACAGGTAGATCTAAGTCTCCAGGAAAATATTTGAGGAAATGTTGGAAGTGTGGTAAAACAAGGCATTATAAGAAAGATTGCAAGTCTAAGAAGGTTGAAAAACCAAAGGGATCTGATAGTACCTCTTTCACAGAGGCGAACACCTCCACTAAAGAAGGAGGTGATGTTTACCTGGCATCTACAAGTACACATGCAGACCATGATGTATGGTTGATCGACTCAGGTGCATCATACCATATGACTCCTCACAGGGAGTGGTTCTCTGAATATGAAAAATATGATGGTGGTGATGTATTCCTAGGAGATGACTCGACAACAAAAATCTTGGGACATGGAAGAGTTAAGTTAATGTTGAAAGAAGGAAGGATTAGAACTCTCCCTGGGGTTCTGCACATTCCAAAACTAGCCAAGAGCTTAATATCTGTAAGATGGAAGATGCAGGAGTGGATACTATATTTGGAAAGGGAACTTGCAAGATGGTACGAGGATAAATGGTCTTGATGAGGGGAGTTCGGTGTGGAACTCTGTACAAGTTGT
>JASDQU010100356.1:10509-48304 GCA_032191745.1 Picea mariana
TTTAATAAAAAATGCGAGCGATATGTTCCAAGTCATACTCGTGGCCTAGTGGTTAGGGGTAGAAGTATTAAGGCATAGGCCTAGAAGGAGGTTCCAGGGTCAATCCCCATAAGCTTCCATTTTGGTTTGTTATTTGTTATATTCTATATATTACATATCCACTCCCGCTAGATTTGTTTGTGTTTCTAGAAGGTCCTCCAACAAGATATGATTGTGGTTATAGTTGGTGTGGTCCGTTAGTTTTGGCGGACCCACCACTATTTTTGTTTCAAAATTCATTCATGGGCTATCCTTGTGCATTTCTCGCCTACCACATGGCAACCCTTGATTGGGCCACGTGGAGACCTCTCATTGGCCATGCTACCCCTTACCAAGTCATCATGCCATATTATCTCACCAGGTCATTCGTATAGACTATACGGACTTCCACATGGCATGATCTGATTGGTCAAAAAATCCAATAACCAGGTGACACGTGGCAACCTCTGGTGCTACCATGTCATCATGTTGATGTCATTATGCCACTTGTCACTTCCATGCTCCTACCATGTGCACTATACAGATGATGGCATCATTTATACAGATGTTGATGTCATTTGTATGGATGTTGACGTCAACAGTACGGATGTTGACTCATCCCCTGCTAACTAGGCTAGGTTGAGCAAATTTTGACCACAAATATATTTCAATCCGTAACTCTATTTGACGAGCCATTTGGGCCGTTAGAAATATTGCGGCATACTCTTCGCGATCATGCCATTTTCACTGAGTTTTGGGAACTTTAATTTTTTTCCCTTTCTCTGTCTGCTGGATCCATTCTGAGCGTCCTGAGTTTCCTCTATGAGTTTTGATTTGTTCTTAGCCTTCTCTGGATCCTTTTTGGATCACACATATTCATAATCATGGCATAGAATATGGAAAAAGTGTGACCATGATATGGGGAATGATGAGCAATCCACCTGGTTGAAGAGATAAACATTGTGGGATGTAAGAGAATCCAAACCATGCTTGTTGAACTCAGCCTAGAAGCCCTCACCATTAGTTACTCTACTTGAACTAAAAACCTGGATAGTTGTATCAATGTCTCCTAAGAAAAAAAAAAAAAAACTAAATGTGGCATAGGGGAGTGAGAAGGATAGGGGGTCTAGTTGGTAATTCATAGAGTGAAATAACATGTGAGAGCTAAGAGTGGTTGTTTTTTTTTAACAATATGTGATTGAGCACCAAAAGGAAATCGAGCTCAAGGAAAAAGCATGGAATGAATAAAGTCCAGTGGACTTGTTGCAGCTAGATTTCTTGGAGTTAAAACTCTAAGAATTCTTGGCTGAGTGCACTGGAACCTTGAAGAGAAGTGGTACAACCTGAAGGAAATCAGAGCATAGAAGGGGGTACACTTCCTTGGGTTGTGTAGGTTGACGGAGAATGAGATCTTGTTGGTTGGAACTACTACTATAAATATAAATTACGATATCTTTATGTATGTTTTGGGACAGAGTTCCTATGTATGCATGTTTTCAAGAAAAAGTTCATATGTATATAAGCATTGGCTGGACTTCCTGTGCATATTAAGGGCCAAATATCCTAGAAAATAGGACACATTGAGCACATAGGGAAAATAGCCTTTGTTCAATGTCTTGGCTCATTGGGCATTGAAGTCCAATGTTGGGTGAAGGGTTATGTTAAGGCATACACCAAGAGCTAAGAAAAAAAATGTTGAGGATGGATGATAAAATAAAAGCATAAAAAAGTCCTAAGTAGAAGTAAATAGGAAAAGGAGAAAGGGCATAGTGAGCACATGGAGAACTACTAAAATTAGCTAGGTCCAAAACAAGAAAAATGCATTTCTTAGGGATTTTGCTTGTTAGGATATTTAGACACTTATGAGTTAGTTAAGATCAACTTGGTCTAATATGTCATTAGGTAAAAGTGTGTTTCTTTAGTATGCATTACTATGCATTTGTATTTAGGAAAGATGATGGTCACAATATGTTCCTGACATAGAGTGATCCGACAGATCATATTCTCCTTAATCTTAATGACTACATTGATCCTTGGCTTAACACCTGATTGGACCATGATCTTTATTTAAAGATCATGGAGGGTCATTTTTCGATGATTTATTTTGAGAAAATATCTTGTAAATCTCTTTGTAAATTTTTATTTTGCATTGATAAATTGCTCTAAGTGGCCACGTTGGTTGGGGTTGTGGATGTTTCCCTGTAGGGTTTTTACCATGTGAAAACGTCAGTGTGTTTATTTTTTATCTGGTTGTGTGAGTGGTTATTGAATGTGTTCGTCCTTTTTTGGAGTACCTGTATTTTCGAACATGGTATCAGATCACATTTGAAGACCTTCTCCTATTGTAGATCAAGATCATGAAGTCGTGTTGCCTCATCTCTGTTTTATTCCATTTTTGTACATTTCTAGGCTGAGAGGACTATTACATTACATCTAGAGCACTTGATTTAGTAATAAATGCTTTTCATTTCACTCAAAAAGGTTTCTATTTTCCCAATATACAACCATTTCATTCAAATACGAAGGTATAAAGCCTGAATACGCCCTTAAATTTTTGCAGAGATAATATTTTAGTTTTCTATTTTTATTTATGGGTTTCTATTCTTTTCAATCTATGAATTCTCTTTTCCCTTCGCCCTGTGTGATCTCAAAAAATAAGAAACAGATCGGAAAGGGTTTTCTTCTCTACGTATGTTCTTTCTTGTGCACTCTGTGCGATCTCGATAAATCATAAATAGAGAGAAAACTTGCATTTTTCGGGTAAGCTAACCGAGATCTAACCCTTGTTGTCGTCGATAAGCAAAATTTATTTTTTATGCACACACTCTCCAATGATGTCTTCCACAACAACAAAAACACCACCAATGCTCCTTCTAAACAATACAATATGTTTTTCTCTAGCTCACTTGAAAGTTTCTTTATTAAGTAATAGGTCTTGAGTTCAAGTCTCTTTTTTGTTACATTTTTTTTTTAAATTCATTCATTCATTGTAAAGTGTGTTGATGTTTTGGTAGCTGCGGAAGGTATTTTCCTCCTAGACAACATTTGTCAGAAGAGAAGAAAATTCCAAAATTCAAAGGAATATCATTGAATAGTGAAAGAACACTCTGAAAGATAATTCATCCCACAAGAAAAGAACAAAGTGAAATTAGAACCTCCAGAAAGAGAAGTTGGCCCATAGGAAAAAGATTAATGGAAAACATAATTTCCTAGAGAAGAAGTCATCCCAGCTAAAGTGAATTGAAGGATATAAATAAGGATATGCATTTCTATTTTTGGACACACAAATTCACTCATCTCTCAATCAAGAAGAAGGCGCTCATCTGAGGAAAGGAAGGAAGATGAAACACTGCAGCTCTTGGAGATTCTTGGTTATTCTTGGTGGTGATTTCTCTTATGTGATGTCCTTGGAAGAGGTGTGTTGTCTCTATATGGTGGTGCTACTGCAGCTACTTGGTATGCTAGCTCTATCTGTTGTTCTAGCCTTGTGTTAGGTTTTCTTCATTATCTATTTCTCTTGATATTTGGTTCATGTTTGGATTATATTATTGACAGAATCTATCTAAGAAAGGTTGGCTAGGTTTTTCCCCGAGTTTGGGGTTTTCCCAAGATAAACTCTTGTGTCTTCTTATGAATGTTTATGTTGCTCATATTTTAAGTACTTGATATAATTGTTAATGTAAAATAAGATCTAATAACACTGGTAAATCTATTGCTCTGAAAAAATTAAGAAAATCTAACATGGATTCAGAGCTAGTTACCTTCAAGATAGTCTAATAGCTAGATGGAAAGATCTTAAAATTTGCAGTTGCACAATTTTTTTTTCAAGATCATTGAGCACTTGTTCCAAGTCGTTGGGATTAATTCCAATTTATAGAAATTCCCCCAACCCTAGTGCACCCCCTGCAACACTCAAATTTTAATTTAGTGAAGTTTGAAATTTTGCAAATTTTCAAATCTAGGGTTTCAACCAACGAAAAATGATTACCAGTATGAGAGTTGAGAATAGACTGGATGGAATAGACAATTTAAAATATTGGAAGCATAGGGTACTCCTCATTATAGAAGAGAATGAGTTGTTGGATCATGTCAAGCAGGTGCTTCCAGAACCAAAAGAAGAAGAAGCCAAAGGAAAATTCAAGAAGAATTAAGTCAAGGCCAAGAGGATCTTGATAGACTCGATTAAGGACCATTTGATACCTAGTGTATCAGAATTAAAGACACCAAAGGAAATTTTTGATTCCCTAACTAGATTATATGAAAGCAAGAATACTAACCGAAATTTAACCATAAGGCATCAACTCAGAAACTTAATGATGAACAAGCCATAAACTGTCTCCAACTACTTCATGGGAATTTCACAGATCAAGGACCAATTAGAAGCCATTGGAGACTCCATGGATGATGTATAGCTTATAAATAATACACTTAATGGGTTTACCTCTTCTTGGGACCCATTTTTTCAAGGAATTTGTGCTAGAAGTAAATTTCCCAAGTTTGATAAGTTGTGGATAGATTGTACCCCAGAAGAATCTAGGTTGATATCAAAATCTCAGAAGAAAAATGATGAGAAAAACCAAGATCTTATCGCTTATGTGAAGAAAAGGAAGGAAAGGAGAGATGATTGTCCGAAGAAAACCAAAATACCATGCTATAAGAAGGATATCTCAAAAATCAGATGCTACAGTTGCAAGAAGCTGGGATATTATGCATTTCATTGTCCACATAAAAATGAAGGAAGACAACATCATGCACATGCAACACACATGGAAGAGTCCACAACCCAGAAAAAGACAAAGGAATCAAAGGATGAAAAATATGTATTTGTTTCATCCCTCACATGTACTAACACTTAAGGAAGTGATATTTGGATCGTGGATAGTGGTGCTTCCAAGAACATGACTAGGTTCAGAAGTTCCCATACAAAATTGACAGGAAGAGTTCATCCCTTCAAGTAGATATTGAGGATAATTCCAGACACGTAATTAAAGGAGTAGGAGAAGCCTCCTACCATCTTGATTCAAGTAATTCTATCTCAATTAAATATGTATTGTTTGTACAAGGCTTGAAGAAGAATCTTCTTTCTATTTCTACTTTAGAAGATAAAGGTTTCAGGGTAGCTTTTGTGGATGGCCAAGCCCTTCTATGGCCCAAGAGTTCAAGCATAGATTTTGCTACCATGATTGGTGTCCAAGAGAGAGAATTGTATAAATTGAAGGGACACAAAGAATAAGCCCTTGTAAACATCAACATTATCTCTAGTGAGCTATGGAACCGAAGACTTTCTCACCTAAATTACAAAGCATTGCTAGTCTTGAGAAAGATGATTATAGGTCTATTAAATATGTAGGTAGAGCATGATGGAGTATGCAAAGGATGTGCACTTGGAAAGAATGCAAAGGGAATATTTTCAAGCAATTAGAACATATACAAAGGGATCTTGGACATCATACATTCATATGTATGCGAACAAATGATGGTGCCATCCCTAGGTAACTTTGTATACTATGTTATTTTCTAGATAATTACTCATGTAAGACATGGATCTACTTCTTGAAAGCGAAAGATGAAGTTTTCAGTAAGTTTCAAGAATTTAAAGGTTTAGTGGAAAATATATCTGGAAGAAATATTAATATATTGAGATCAAATAATGGAGGTGAATACACCTCAAACAAGTTTAAATAATTTTGCAGAGAAGCAGGGATTAAGAGGGAATTGACAACTCCCTATAACCCCCTGCAGAATGAGGTTGTAGAAAGAAAGAATGGATCTATCGTAGAAGAAGCTAAAGAAATGATCCATGAATAGAACTTACCCATGCATTTGTGGGAGAAGCATCTAGTACAGTCATATATGTCCAGAATAGAAGTCCTAAGGATAACTAAGGAGATGATGTCTCGAGGCCCTTAGGTTGCAGACATGGAGTACCGAGAGAGAGATGGTTGATATAGACCACTTGCACAGACAGAGGCCCACCTCACTACCATAGATATCATATTCATCACGATGGTATCCACCACATCGAATTGCTTCCAAAAGACATTGGGTCTTTCCCCATGAGCTACAAGTCAATTATTATGGTGACTGCCATTTTAATATTTGAGGCATCAGTGAGTGTGTTTCATTTAAAGTTTCTTTTGATTATGTAATGGCTGCTTCAAAGTTATGATCTTTGCTCTATTTCACCTTGATGGTTGAAATTTCACCTTAGTAAGTGGTCACCCTTAGGGATGGGTTTGATACTTGATGCAAGAGAATCACCATCAACACCAAAGGAGGTCAAGTGGAGGATATCTCAGCGCCCAACGTGCACATTTAAAGTTGGTTATAATCCTAAGGAGGGCACATGATCTTAAATTTTGAAACATTGTAATTAAATACTTTTTAATATTTGGAGGCTTGAGCCATTGTATAAGATTTCCAGAGATTGTAATCGCCTTAATTATCTGCAAGATTGTACAGATTTTGAGCTCAGCTCTTACTGAGTTGTAAATGCTCATTCATTTTAATAGGCCTTAGTAGATGAATGTTTTAATTGTGATAGGATAGCACTAAGGTAGTCTGGAGGGAAGGCTCGAGAATCTCCTCGTGTATAAATATATGTAAACTATGCCCAAATGAGGTTGTTTTAGCTTATTATTGTTGTTGTATCTTATTATTGTTGTCAAAGACAATTGTTATTGTTGTTGGTTATTATAGAGAGTTGTTGAGCACTATATGAGTCCATGTACATGTTTTGCTGAATGAATACAAGTAGAAAAGGTTTGATTCCAAATGCATGGTGTTACTTTTTCCTGAGTTCATTGAGTAAATGTTGTGTTTTTTGCTTGTTGTGGTTGATTATGCTCATATGTATGAATTTCTTAGTTAGACAGAGGAACTGTTAATGTTTCTTTAAGTTTCAATTGTTTCTCTTCTAAGAGATCTAGTGCAAGGAGTGCACAATTCCCACAAGGTGTCCGAAGGTCGAGTTGAGTCTGATTCAGAAACTCAAAAGAGATAATGTGAAACTTTGAAGAGGAAGTGAAAGGAGTGCACAGTTGCTCGAAGGAGAGTAGAGTTTGAGAACAAACCCATGAAAGGTGTGCATTGGGCCTGCACTCAGTTGGAGTGTTGGAGAGTCTAAGTCTGGAGAGCGCAAGGAGTGCATGAAATTTTTTCTCAAGGAACTTCAAAGTTTCAAGGTGAACATGCACCAGAGGTGCGCGAGAGTGACTTAGAAAACCTTATGAGTCTGAAGTGATAAATAATTCAGAGGAGTGAAAAAGAAGCTGCAAGGGTTTAAATTTTCTCGCTTGGTCAAGCTCAAGAGGGATAGTGACCAAGATCCTTAGAAAAAGGAGGATTTTATTAGTTGGGAGGATGAGCAGACAAGATCCACTTGTGGAGAGACCATGCCTTTCCTAGCCACTAGATCTGGTAAAGTAGCTCGAAAGTTACCACCAGAAGTCCTTCGGACTTTGCGAGTTCAGAAAAATTCATTCGTGTAGGCGCAAGAGTCAGAACTCCCAAAGTTTCGAAGTCCTGAACCCATATGGAGTGTTGAGTTCAATGGAAATGTGTCAGTGTATTTTTGAGTTCAGAAGATCGGCCATCCGNCCGTTGATAAATAGGAGACCTGTGGAAGTAGACCTCAAGATCCTTAGATTCAATACTCTAGGAAATATGTGAAGTGGTGCTTCAAAAATTCCCGATGCCCCGAGTTGCAAAGAAAGGTTAAGTCGTCGATATGTGAAGGAAAAAGAACCATCTTATATGATTCAGAGACCAGCTCTCTGGGAGCATAGAGTGTTGGAGCAGGCAAAATCACTGAAGTCCAAAATCCTGAAGAAATGAAGAGCCATATATCTCGGCATGACACAAGGGTCACTGATTGGTTCGCCTGTTGATTTGAAAGTTTTTGAATCCGACGTTCGAGAGGAACGCGGTGCAAGTTTGTTGAAACTCCCAAAGTATTGGAGTTCCGAAGTCCTGAATTCTTCGAAGATTGGATATTTAGCCCACATTTTTTGGCCCATGTTCCCTTGAGGACTTGCGAGTTTCCAAGGACCCTTGAAATTTTTTTTTTTCATTCGGGAAGAAGGACTTAGGACATGTGAGAACTATTTTAAGGATTCAATATGGGCCCGAGAGCTAATTCATCTCCCGAAGTTAAACGATCCTAGAGACAGGAGGTCGTGTAGACCCAAAGATTAGGTGGGGTTTGGGTCAAGTGGTATCAGAGCACATATAAGTTTTTTTTCTAATACCATCAAGTGGTATCGGAGCCCGAAATTTTCTCTGTGTGTGAGGAAGAACTTGGAACCATGCCGCCAAGGAGACGCAGGGACAGACCTATAGCAAATCCAACAATGGAAGAAGAGATGAGGCAACTCCATGCGATATTAGATAACATGGAGATAGCGCAGAGGAGAGCACCTTATGTTTGTGACATCAGTGAGGTTGAGAGTGAAGATGTTGAAGTAGAAGGAGTTGCAGGAGAAGAAGCTGCAGAAGAGCGAATGCTGAGAGCTGTTGTCAAAATGGGAGCTAGAGAAAAAATAGAAGTCCTAATGTATGAAGGAAACTTAGATGTTGAAGAGTTGTTGGATTAGATAAGTGTTTTTTACAAGTACTTTGATTATGAGGAGATCGATGATGAAAACAAAGTGAAGCACATTTTTACCAGATTGAAGGGACATGCAACGCTGTGGTGGGACGAATTGCAAGCTGACAGAAGATGCAAAGGTAAGTCCAAAATCAAAAGTTGGGATAGAATGGTAGATAAATTAAAAGTTAAATTCATACCTAAAGACTATCATATACATATGTTTAAGAAATTACATAACCTAAGACAGAAGGGCTTGTTAGCGAAGGAATACACTAAAGGATTTTATAGGTTGAACATCAGAGCAGGTCATCGAGAAAACGATGAAGAAAAAATTCAAAGGTATATAAATGGCCTAAGGTATGAGATTCAAGATAAGATCAATATGATGATAGTAATAACTATAGAGGATTCTTATCAGGTGGCACTAAAAGCAGAGAAAAATTTGGCCAGAAAACAAAGCCAGCGAAACAAACGAAAAACTCCAAAAAGAGGTAGAGGAATTTCCCGAGAGAAGTTCCAGAAACCCAAAGCTCAGGCTGAGAAGTATCACAACTAGAAAGAAAGAGGAGGAAGTTCCAGAGGTGGAAACTATGGTGGAAGAAACTCTTTTTCTTGAGGAAGAGGAAGAGGCAGAGGAGGATAAGTGAAATTTTATTCCTGTGGAAATACATGGCATATGTCTTGAGAATATCCTGAGAAAAACAAATATGGATAAGCTCACATTTCTGAAGCACGGAAGAGGAATGTGGAGGCATAAAAAATAGAAGATGAAATATCCCTCATGATGAGGAAAGTTCTCATCAAACCAGAGAAAGAAGTAAAGGAGCCAGTCCAGAGGAACAGTCTATTCAGGACTGCTTGCAAGACCAAGGACAAGGTATGCAAGGTGATCACAGACAGTGGGAGCACTGATAATCTGGTATCCACAGAAATGGTGGAAAAGCTGGAGCTGGAGACAAATGCATAGATAACCCCGTACAAAGTATCATGGTTGCATAAAGGACACCAAGTGATGGTAAGCCGACACTGTAAATTCGAGTTTAAGATAGGAGGTTATAGAGATGAGATTCTATGTGATGTCATACCCATGGATGTTTGCCATGTTTTGTTGGGAAGACCGTGTCAATATGACAAAAATGTCATACATGATGGAAGGGAAAACACTTACACCCTTGAGAAGAATGGTTGTAAGCATATGTTACTGCCAATATAAGACAAAGGAGTCAAGGAAGAAGCTAGTCTGAGCATACTTATCATGAGTGGGAAGAAACTCTTGAACACAGTCAAGAAGGAACAAGAGATGCGGTTTGTTGTGGTGAGGAATCCCACATTCATCCTTACAAACACTTCTCTAGATGATTTTCCTGCGAAGATTCAGAAATTGATAGATGAGTTTGCTGACATCGTGGTGGATGAATTACCTCACTCTTTACCACCCATCAGGAGTATCAATCATCACATTGACCTTATTCTAGGATTAATTTTTACAAATAACGAAACATACAGGTTGACACCTCAAGAAAATGAAGAGGTCAAGAATAAAGTCCAAGAGTTGTTGGATAAAATTTTGGTCATAGAAAGATTGAGTCCATGTGCAGTACCAACTGTGTTAAGTCCAAATAAATATGGAGGATGGAGAATGCACATGGATTCTAGATCCATCAATAAGATAACCATCAGGTATAGATTTCCTTTACCCAGAATGGATGATTTGATGGATTTCTTGAGTGGAGCCAATTATTTTTCCAAGATAGACTTGAAGAGTGGTTATAATCAGATAAGAATGAGAGAAGGAGATGAATGGAAGACAACATTCAAGACGAATGAAGGCTTGTATGAGTGGCTTGTTATGTCATTTGGATTAACAAATTCCCTGAGCACATTCCTGAAATTTATTAATGAAGTAATCAAGGATTTCATTGGTAAGTTTGTAATTGTGTATTTAGATGACATTTTAATTTTTAGTAAGACTAAAGGAGAACATTTGAGGCACTTGAAACTAGTGATGAGGAGATTGTAGCAGGAGAAGTTGTTGATAAATTCGAAGAAATGTTCTTTCAAGAAGACATAAATCACATACTTGGGTTTTGTGATCTCTTCAAACGAGTTGAAGATGGATCCAAAGAAGGTGAGGGAAATCATAGAATGGCCTTCGCAAAGAATCATGTTTGAGGTAAGAAGTTTTCATGGGTTAGCAAGTTTTTATAGGAAGTACATCAGGAATTTCAATAACATTTGTGCACCCATACTAGACACTATAAAGAAAAAGCATAGATCTTTTAATTGGATAGCAGGAGCTGAAAAAGGCTTCAGGGTATTGAAGGAGAAGATAACAAAACAACTGATTCTAGTTCTACCAGATTTCAAGAAGACATTTCAGGTAAGATGTGATGCAAGTGGAGTAGCTATTGGTGCAATCTTGAGCCAAGAAAATAAGCTTGTTTCTTATTTCAGTGAGAATATGGATGACACTAAGAGGAAGTACTCAATGTATGACAAGGAGTTTTATGTTGTAATAAAAGCTCTGAAAAAATGGAGGCATTACCTTATTCCAAAGGAGTTTGTTTTGTACAGTGACAATCAGAATTTACAATTCATAACCATACAGGAGAAGTTGAACCAAAGACATGCTAAATGGGTATAATTCATGTAGAATTTTACTTTTTATATTAAGCACATTAGTGGTATCTCTAACAAAGTTGTTTATGCTTTGAGTAGGATATGTCTGATTATGTAGTAATTCCAAGTGGAGACCTTAGGGTTTGAACACCTTAAGGGGATGTATCAAGAAGATCCAAATTTCAAGAAGGGTTTATGAAGAATGTGAAAACCATTTGCTAAGGGACATAAGTCAATGGATGGAATATTCAATCCAAGATGGACTGTTGTTCAAGAGAAGCAATTATGCATTCTGAAATGCTCAATGAGAGACAATCTGCTGAAAGAAAAGCATAGTGGAGGATTGGTTGGACATTTCGTCCATGATAAGACTTATGCACAGCTGATTTCTTTGTACCATTGGCTAGGTATGAGGTCCAACGTGAATAAATTCGTGGACAAATGTAGAGTCTGCTAGTATGCCAAAGGGAAACAACAAAACACTGGTATGTATTTTCCATTTCCTATTCCAGACAAGCCATGGGATTCCATAAGCATGGATTTTGTGTTGGGATTACCAAGAACCCAGAGGGGGAGTGATTCCATATTTGTAGTGGTTGGCAAATTTTCAAAAGTGGCACATTTCATACCATGCCAGAAAACCGGTGAAGCTACTCACATAACCAATTTGTTTTTCAAGGAGGTTGTGAGATTACATGGCTTTCCCAGAAGTATAGTCTCAGACAGAGATACCAAATTCGTGGGACACTTTTGGAGAAATTTTTGGAAGAATCTAGGGACGAACTTGTCCTTCAGTTCAACATATCACTCTCAGAAATATGGATAGACTAAGGTGGTAAATTAGAGTTTAGGAAATTTATTGAGGAGTTTGGTCACTGAACATCGCAATCAGTGAGATCAAATTATGCCCCAAGCAGAGTTTGCATACAATGATTCACCAAATAGAAGCACTAGAAAGAGTCCATTTCAGATAGTGTATGGAATGCATCTGAGAGGAATTTCAGAGTTAAGAAATTTAGGACATGATGAATTCCCAAGTGCGGGAGAAGAAGACTTTGTTGCAGAGATGCATAAGCTACATGATCAGATTAAAGGATAGTTACAGGATAACAATCAAAAGTATAAGAGACACATTGATTAGAGAAGAAGCGAGTTTCATTGCGAGGTTGGAGATCAAGTTTTAGCACATTTGAGGAAGGAAATTTTCCAAAGGGGAACGCATAACAAACTAAAGATGAAGAAGATAGGACCATGTAGAATCCTCAGAAATTTTTCTGCCAACGCTTATGAAATTGAGCTGCCAGAAAAGGTTGGAATATCACCAATATTTAATGTTACAGACCTGTACCCTTACAGGATGGATGATATAGGAGAATCAGATGATCAAAAGGAGATCGATTGGGAGAAATAGATGCCCACAACAAAAAACCCACAAATGGAGAAAATTCTAGATCAAAGGATTGGTAAGAAGACCAGGAGGAAGACTTGTTTTGAGTACCTGGTGAAGTGGAAAGATCACCCATCAGATAATGATAGTTGGGTAACTGAACCTGATATTCAGAGACACGGAAAAACAATGCAATATCTCATGGATAGGAGTCCATGAATATTTTGTCCAGAGGAGTATGATGAAGGAGCATCACCATCGGCACCAAAGGAGGTTGATTGGAGGACAACTCAGCACCCAACACACACATTTAAAGTTGGTTTCGATCCCAAGGAGGGAGCATCATCATAAATTTTGAAACATTGTAATTAAATACGTTTTAATATTTGGAGGCTTGAGCCATTGTATAAGATCACCATAGATTGTAATTGCCTTAATTATCTACAGGATTGTACAGATTTCGAGCTCAGCTCTTATCTAGTTGTAAATGCTCATTCATTGTAATAGGGCTTAGTAGATCATTGTTTTAATTGTGATAGGATATCACTAAGGTAGTCTGGAGGGAAGGCTTGAGAAGATTCTCATGTATAAATATATATAAACTATGCTCAAATGAGTATGTTGTATCTTATTATTGCTATTGTATCTTATTATTGTTGCCGAAGACAATTGTTATTGTTGTTGGTTATTATAGAGAGTTGTTGAGCATTGTATGAGTCCATGTACATATTTTGCTAAATTAATACAAGAATAAAAGGTTTGATTCCAAATCCATGGTGTTACTTATTTATGAGTTCATTGAGTAAATGTTGTGGTATTTGCTTGTTGTGGTTGGTTGTTCTCATATGTATGCATTTCTTAGTTAGACAACAGAACTATTAATGTTTCTTTAAGTTTCAATTATTTCTATTATGAGAGATTTGATGCAAGGAGTGCATAGTGCCTATAAGGTGTGTAAAGGCCAAGTCCAGTCTGACTCAGAATCTCAAAAGAGATAACGTGGAAATTTGCAGAGGAAGTGCAAGGAGTGCACAATTGCTCGGAGGAGAGTATAGTTTGAGAACAAACCTGTGCAAGGATTGCATTGGGCCTCCACTCAGTTGGAGTGTTGGAGAGTCTAAGTCTGGAGAGTGCAAGGAGTGCGCGAAATTTTTTCTCAAGGATCTTCAAAGTTTCAAGGTGAGCAAGCACTAGAGGTACGCGAGAGTGACTCAGAAAACCTTTTGAGTATGAAGTGGTAAAGTGTTCAAAGGAATGAAAAAGAAGCCGCAAAGGTTCAAGTTTTCTAGCTTGGTCAAGCTCAGGAGGGATAGTGACCAAGATCCTTAGAAAAAGGAGGATTATATTAGTTGGGAGGATGAGCAGACGAGATCCACTCGTGGAGAGACTAGGCCTTTCATAGCCGCTAGATCTGGGAAAGTAGCGCAAAATTTACCACCATAACTCCTTCGAACTTCACGAGTTTAAAAAAATTCATTTGAGGAGGTGCAAGAGTCAGAACTCCTAAAGTTCTAAAGTTTGAAACCCATCTGGAGCATTGAGTTCAGTGGACACGTGTCAGTGTATTGTTGAGTCCAAAAGATCAGAGAAAGGAGACGTGATTGTGAAGGGTTCACAATCCCCTGAAGCTCCAAAGAGCGGAGCATATATCCATTATTTATAAATGGGAGAGGTGTGGCAGTAGATCTAAATATACAGAGATTCAATACTCTGGGAGATCTGTGAAGTGGTTCTTTGAAAATTTCTGAAGCCCAGAGCCGCGAAGCAAGGTTAAACCATTTATCTATGAAGGAATGAGAATCGTCCAATTTGATTCGAAGACTAGCTCATTGGAAGCATAGAGTGTTGGAGCAGGGAGAATCGTCGAAGCCCATAATACTGAAGAAATTCAGAGCCGTAGATCTCGACGTGAAACAGGGGTCATTGATTGGTTCGCCTGTTGATTCGAAAGTTTATGAATCAGACGTTCGAGAGGAACACGGTGCGAGTTTGTTGAAACTCCTGAATTCCAGGAGTTACGAAGTCCTAAATTATTCAGATATTGGAGATTTAGCCCACGGTTTTTGGCCCATGGTCCCTTGAGGACTCACAAATGCCCAGGGACCCCCAAAAAGTGGATTTTTCACTCGAGAATAAGGACTTAGGACCTGTGATAATTGTGTTAAGGGATTAGTAGGGTCTCGAGAGATAATTCAACTCCCAAATTTAAACGATCCTAGACTGGGAGGTTGTGCAGACCTAGAGAGTGGGTGGGGTTTGCATCACTATTGAGAGGTCCCCTTGAAGAGTCATCATACCACTCCCGATCATACTTACCACTTTCCACACTTCATCCCCTCACCTCGTTATCTTTTGGGATTTTCAAGTGTACTGACCCAAGAAGGGATTGTCCCTCATTTCATGGGAGGAAGGGGATGAAGGCCTAGAGGGAATGTAGCTGGAAAAATATAGAAGACAAATAATAACCTTCCATATTCTCACCCAAAATGGGTCTTGAGAATAATGAAATGTTTCTCCTAAAAAATTCAAAGACCTGCAAAAGCAAATACATATATATAAATGTCCCACTTGTTGAGGGATCTACACAAGTGCGTTACAAGCTAAAATTTACCCCCCATGGAACTATGTGTACCTATCCCATGAAGTGACACTATGGTACTACCCCCCAAGATATATGTTACCCCATAGGGAGTACCCATTTTTTTCTATACCTTAATTAATTAATGACATTAAATGGTCTTGGAAAAAGGATGCATTGAAAATGAAAGTGAAACACACCCTCTACAAAGGCACCCAGAAATGAGACACTATGATCCCTTATATGTCATGAATCCCATGACCAAAAGTATTTCCCCCATCCACTTCATATTCTCCACATGGCTTAGAGGGGGGGTCCACCTGGAAAACACTCCTTGACTTAGGGAATGATTCACCCAATAGGTCACTTTCTCAACACTCCCTTACCTAAACTTGGCAAGTTGCATAGGGTCTTTGAGCACTTGTTTAATTTTATGAGGTGTTTTGTGATGCACATTCTTAGGTGATTCTTTTATTGATTTGATTTACTTATCATGATGCATTTTAATTGATATCCTTGGAGGGTCTATTCATTGTCTTTGCAGGAACTTGTTGGGTGGACAATTTTGGAAGAACAAGACTAGCTTGGGCTTCCTTGGGGCATGAAACACAAAGGATGGATACCATGGCCAACACACTAGATTATGATGACAACCTTTGGAGGATTTAATTACACCATGGAATATCTCATCTAGCTCCTACAAGCCAAACATTTTTTATTTGGAGGTCAAAACACCACTTTGGAGGGCTTGACGTCACCCTAGGGATAGGATTTTGGTGGTGGTGGTGTTGACTTGATTGAAACTTGGAATTTGGATGGAGAGAAGCCTTGGATTGATGGATGAGACCCTATAAAATTAGAGGGAGGCCTTTGTAGGCCCAACATTTCACCCCCAAGCTCAAATGACTTGATAGAAGTGCCAAAATGTCACCCTAGAGAGGGTTGACGTCATCTTTAGGGTTTCTTATGTGCAATTTTTAAGTTAGATTTGAGTTTAATATTGTAAAGGGAAAAAATAAAGGGAAATTTCTCCCTTATTTTTTGGTTTACTCTAACTTAAGTGGACAAACACTTTTTAGGATTTTTCTATAAATAAGGCTCATTTCTATTTCATTTGAATCATAGCTCTCCCATTTGGCGAAGGATACTTGGATGCAATGTGTACCCTCTTTGGGAAATTTGGATATATCTCTCTTATGGAAATGTATTTTGGTGATTTCTCTTGGTTTATTGTGGAGCTAAGGTGGTGTGCACCTCTTGGAGACTACTTCTCTTGCTTATGAATGGACATTGCTTGGTGAACTAGGGTTTTATATTGCATCTCTCTTGGAATTGGTAAGAAAAATATGCAATTTGTTAGTTCTTCTTTCTTATTTCATAGTTTTGTTGGTTGAAACCCTAGGAGTATAAGTGCATACACCCTCCATCAAGATTCATCTCAATGCCACTTGATAAGTCAAATTTTGACGAAGTTGCTAGGAGGAGTACAAGGCTGTACACCCTCCTAGATTTACCTAAGTTTGATTTGAATGCCCTAGGGAGTAAACGGGATTACACCCATATGGATATTTTGGATCTAAATATTACATCAAAGACTCCATTTACCCAATATTTTAAAGGAACTAATCTGAATTTTGCATTGGAGAAATAAAATTGCTTGTATTGGGTAACGTGATTTTACAAGATTTTCAAATTGTTTGAAGATGAATCAATCATATGCTCTAATAGCTTGCTTGAGCAACTAGGGTATATTTGTTTTCCAAGGATATATTATTTCTTTCATAACTTAAAGCTACATCCATTAGATATGCAACTGACTACTCTATATATTTGAATTTAACTTGCATTTCAACCATGAAAATTTGCTAGTAAGTCATTACTATCATTCTACTGCTAATTGGTGAACTTTTGTTTAGATTACTTACTTGTTCTCGTGGTTGAAAATTGTTTCTGTAGAAAATATTGTCTACATCTATTTGGATGTTGCAAACATACTCTTAAAACATCATACAATATCCCTCTAATACCACTAAAGTTTGTGCTAAGATATTGGGAACTAATCTACTTGTTTTATGCTTCATTTCTCAATAAATCTTGATTGCTTTGAGTGGTTAAATATGGATTAATTAGATTTATTATTTGCTAATATATACTCTTGTTTACTGATGTAGTTTGGGACATCAATATTAAATTTCTTTTCCACTTAATCTTTGAGCTTGTATAATTGTCTCTTCTTGTGTCTCGAGAAGTTACAACAATATTCCATAGGTACTCGAGCACTTGGAAACCATTAACCTTCTCTGAGACTTGTTTCCATGCCACTTTCCACTTAGTAGTTTTACCTATAGGGGTATCACTTCCATAACACCACTTTCCATCTCATTTCCCCCTAGGGTCACTCGAGATTCCCCCCTTGTGTAGGATTTCTCCTTCACTAAAGCGAGGGGAGGGTTTATCTAAGGTGACAGTGGGTAGACTCTCCAAAAAATACGTCCATCTTGTGGATTGGATCGGGCTTTTCCAAACCTACAATTTGTGCGATAACAGGTCCTTTTAGAATTGAACACAAAACCAAAGCAAATTATTTCTATCTCATCCACCTTAACTAAGAAAATTTGTAGTTTCCCATAAGTGTGAATATTCTCGAGCTTTATTTTTCTAATGGAAATTAGTGTTGTAAAGTAGATTTATAAAAGAATGAATAAGCTCTTATGAGCAGTAGATTAAACTAGTTACTCTATTCCATGCACTATTTAGCATTTGGCTCCATCTATGTTCTAGGGTCATTTTTGACATCATGCGTAATCTTATGTAGCTTCTTTTTATTGTTTTTGTTTTATTATGTGGTTTGTTGGGGTGAAAGTCTCACCCTATCATATGTATCTCATCTCTTTCATGTTCAGTTATACCAGGTAGTATTAAAAATCATGGATTTCTCATGCACTCTCTTTCAAAGTACATGTCCCCATGTTGGAGCTAGTTGTTACCTATGATGTTATATGAGGGTATTTCAACATGTCCCATTTTCACTTAGTAGAAATTTCTTGATGACATAGGTGATCCAATTTTTAGATGCAATTGAGGGTTATTTTATGGACACACACATTTTCCCTAGTATTACTGCCATTATTTCAATAGTGGGTGTGTGATGTCTAGAGGAAAGTGGTTAGTGCAAATTTTTATAATCCTATAGACTAGTAGGATTTTATTTTTTCGATTGATTCTAAGCATCATAGTTATTATGATGTCATTCGATGTTATGGTAATATGTTGGAAATGGGACTTGATTTATATGTTGAGGATACACAAATTACATAGTAGATGATTTTCATAGTATATTGGTATTATTTGGCATGAGGATGGAACATTTATATGGTTTGCATCACATATGGATGGAATTCCTAGAATCATTGACCATTATTTCATGATTCCAACATGATTTAGAGGTTTATTGATACAGTTTCCTATCATGGAGGTCTTCTAGCATGAGCACCCTAAGCACTTTAGGGGTTCATGATGGCTAGATCAATTTATTATGATTTTGAGATTTCCCTTTGATGGATCACTACCCTTGGTGCTCATACTAATTTGGATTTAACAATATATAGCTTCATTTAACTTTAGTCTGAGCATGTGGAGGTTCCTTTCTAGAGCACCTTGGCTTTTTGGCTTGGTTTCATGTTTGTTATGATTTTGTTACATGGTGGTGATGGTTTTGAGTGGGGCACTCACCTGATTGGAACATATGTTGAGTTTCCATCCTATTATATTGATATTGCATTACTTAGATGGGGTCTCCCCATTTTTTGGGGATTTTTTTGAGCTTTATTTGACTTGGTACTTGAGTCATTGCATTATGTTATTGCTTGATTGACTTGTCATCACCTTGGATATCACACGTGCCATGATGGAGGAGGTTATTTTCATGTGGGTTGAAGAACACCTTCCTTATATTATTGTTTCTCTCACATGTGGGTCCATATTCTAGGAGGACGCAATTCTTGGGTTATTTTATTAATTATTTTGGATGATTCTAGGAGGGCGCGCCACTTGGAGGATTATTGTATCATTCACTTGACCTCTTGACGCATTCCTATTGCATGATTATTCTATCATTTGTTTGACCTCTTGAACATGTGAAAATTTATAACCCCTAGGTGACTAAAGTCCTTATGATCTCAATCAAACAAGTAGATTGATGAATTTAATTATTGCAGAAACAAATTTCAAACCATCGATTTATCACACAATAGTTGGAAATCACATAGCAGAAGCATAAAAATCAATTTCACACACAAGTTAATTAATCCTTCAATAAATGATTTTCATTCCTTCAGAAAACTTACAAGGAAACCTCCACAAGCTCCCCAAAAACAACACTACGCAGATACCAAAAAACACCTCAAACTAAATGAAACAACCTACTAGGGAAGTACAACATGTTTGTATGGATTGTACAACTATGAAAATAATACAACTATGGTTGTACGATTGTACTAACTTCTATATGACTGTATGAAACTATTTTGTACATTGTACAAACTGTTGCATGGGAGTACGTGTTGTCAGAAACGACTTGCTTCCTCTCTCTCCTTCTTTGTCGCTCAATCTACTCAAGCGTTCTCTTGTGTTTCTAAACTCTCTATCTTGACTTATCATTATAGTTTTAATTGAGACCAAAACCCTAATCTATTTCTAAGATTACTCCTATTCTAAGTCATGCATGCATGAAATACACTTTTTAGACTCAATTGTTAAAAATAAGATTTTCACTTTTTAACTAAAGTAATTATAAGATAGAATTTACTTTTCCAAAATAGAATCACTATTCGAAAATAGACTTAATTTTCGAAAATATCTATACAAAATTTCTTGTTCGAGCTATAATTCTCAACACTCCCTCTTAGTGAGGAATGGATTATGCACCAATCCAAGTTTATCTCTAAATGTCTCAAACTTCCCTTTTGCTAGGGACTTGATCAGAATATCAACTACTTGTTGATCCATGGGAATATACTGAAGCTTCATTACTCCTTTTTGAACCCTATCTATTATGAAGTGATATCTAATCTCTATATGCTTGGACATATCATGAAACACTAGATTCTCAAAGAGTTTGATACAACTTTGATTATCATAGTAAATGACTGTGGGATCCAACTATTGATCAAACAATTATGCAAGTAACTTGAAAATCCAAATGGCCTCACAATCAGTCATATTGGTTGCCATATATTCTTTCTCTACTGAGATAAGTGCCATAGAAGTTTGCTTCCTACTGAACCAGGATATCATCATGGATCCCATGCTAAAGAAACACCGTGAGGTGCTCTTCCTGTCTGTTGCACTACCTACCCAATTTGAGTATGTATACCCCTACAACTTCACTTCACCATCTACAAAATATCTCATACCATACTCCACGATGCCCCTCAAATACCTAAGCCTATGTTTTGTTGCCACATAATGATCCTACCTTGGCTCCACCATGGAATTCACTACAAAACATATATATGGCTTGGTGTTGACCAAATATATCAAAGAACCTATTAGCTACTTGTACAACGTGGGATCCACCAACTTTGAATCTAAATTTTTCACCTTCTTCAGATTAGTGATCATAGTTGCTCCCTTTTTTTCTTCCATTGTCTGTTGTAATGTATTTTTCTCCACTTTTTTGCAAAATTCGGTGCTATTTATTGTGATGGAACTATTTTGGGTATTATTTGCATTGAGCAACACAAGCCGATGCTAAATTAGCACCTAACTCAACACATGATTTATTGTCTTCTTTAGCACCTACTTTAGCACCCAATTTTGTGCACTATTTAGTGCCCAAGTTAACGCCAAGTGTATCTTTGAGTTTAGCTTTGAGTTTAACTTCTACTTTAGCTTCCAATTTATCTTCCTGGTTAGCATCCAACTTAGCTTTCTTTTTAACTTCTAGTTTGGCTTCCTATTTGGCTTCCAATTTAACACCTACTGTGCCTAAATAGTTAATTTGTTGAGTTGTTGTGGGTTAAGTGGATAAGGGATTTGGGGATTATGTGATTTAGGGATTTGGGGTCTAGGGATTAAGGGTTAAGGGATTAGGGGTTAAAATTTAAGGGATTAAGGGTCAAAGGCTAAGGGATTTGGATTTTAGGGGTTAGGTAGTTTAATGGTTAATATATGGTCAAGGGATTAATGATATCCATCAACCCCACACATAATCTTTGAGATCATCCACATCGCATTGTCATCATTCATCATTTCCATATGTAAAATCTTTGTTAGAAATCTCTTGAAATGTCATGGAAATTCCAGCACACCCATCACAAATGTCGTCCACTTACCTTGCACAATGAGCAGTGAATGGGGCCAACGTTGAAACTTCTTCAATCTGTGCCTATATGCATCGAAGTTTGACATGGTTAGACTAGACATATGCCTTGATGTTATGGGAGGGTTTCAAGACTTAAGGATGTCTGATGTTCCCACATAATCTTTGATATCCTCCATGTTTGCATCAACGTTCATAATGGATGTCTCATTATCATCATTCATAATTTCCATATGTAGAATCTTTGTTGGAACTCTCTGGAAATGTCATGGAACTTCCAATACACCCATCACAAATTTCATCCACCAACCCCACATAATGAGCAATGAATGGGGCCAACGTTGAAATTTCTTCAAACTATGCTTGTATGTGTCGAAATTTGATGTTGTTAGACTAGACACATGCCTTGATATTATGGGAGGGTTTCAAGACTCAAGGATGTCTGATGTCCCCACATAATATTTGAGATCATCCATGTTTGCATCAACTTTCATCATGTGCGTATCATTGTCATCATTCGTGATTTCCATTTGTAGAATATTTGTCGGAAATCTCTTGAAATGTCATGGAACTTCCAATACACCCATCACAAATGCCATCCACCGAGCCCGCATAGTGAGCAGTGAATGGGGCCAACGTTGAAATTTCTTCAAACTATGCCTGTATATGTCAAAATTTGATGTGATTAGACTAGACACATGCATTGACGGTATGGGATGGTTTCAAGAGTCAAGGATGTCTGATGCCCCCACATAATATTTGATATTGTCCATTACATTTTCATCAATGTTCATCATGGACGTACCATTGTCATCATTCGTCATTTCCATTTGTAAAATCTTTGTTGGAACTCTGTTGAAATGTCATGGAACTTCTAATACACCCATCACAAATGTCTTCCACTGACCCCACATAGTGAGCAGTGAATGGGGACAGCGTTGAAATTTCTTCAATTTGTGCATGTATGCATCGAAATTTGACATGGTTAGACTAGACACATGCCTTGATGGTATGGGTGGGTTTCAAGACTCAAGGATGTATGATGTCCCCACATAATCTTTGAGTTCGTCCAGTAAATATGCATAAACATTCATCATGGATGTATCATTGTCATCATTCGTCATTTCAATTTATAGAATCTTTGTCGGAACTCTCATGAAATGTCATGGAACTTCCAATACACCCATCATAAATTTCTTCCACCGACCCCGCACAGTGAGCAATGAATGGGGCCAACGTTAAAATTTCTTCAATTTGTGCCTGTATGCATCGAAATTTTACATGGTTAGACTAGACACATACCTTGGCGGGATGGGAGGGTTTCAAGACTCAATTATGTCTAATGTACCCACATAACCTTCGACATCGTCCATGTTTAAATCAATGTTAATCATGCACGTCGATCTCATTGCTATCATTCATCATTCTCTTCTATAGAATCTTTGTCATAACTCTCTTGAAATGTCTTGGAACTTCCAACATGCCCATCACCAATGTCATCCACTAACTCTGCACAATGAGCAGTGAATGGGTCCAATGTTGAATTTTCTTCAAAATGTGACTGTACGCGTTGAAATTTTACATGTTTATACTAGGCGTGTGCCTTGACAGCATGGGAGGGTTTTATGAATCAAGGACATCATTCTCTTCATCATCGCAATCATCATGGTTGTCATTTCCATCGTCATTATCATAATATTCATCATGACCAATTTTTCCATCCATGCCAACAAAGATCAAACCCAACATGCCCATCTTTACAATGAAACATGATGAATATGCCAATTTCCATGTATTTGTCTTTTTCTTGTGGCATTCTTCGAGATGATTAAACCATGATTATATTAAGTTGAGATATCCCAAAAGAATTTTATAGGGTCCAACATGCAAGTGGTTTAATGGTTAATGGGTTAGGGATTATATTGGGTGAAGGGATTAATGAAATCCATCGACCCTACATGGTTAGCAATGAATGCGGCCAACGTTGAAATTTCTTCAAACTATGCTTGTATGCATTGAAATTTGACATGGTTATACTAGAAACATGCCTTGATGGTATGGGACAGTTTCAAGACTCAAGGATTTATTATGACCCCACATAATCTTCAAGATCACCCATGTTTCAAGGGGTTAGAGGTTAGGGGGTTAGGGGTTAGATGGTATAAAGGTTAAGGTCTTAGGATTAGGCTTAGTGAAATATTTCAATTTGTTTTAAAATATAAATTAATGAACAAATTTTGGATACATTTAGCCTAATTGTTTGGATTTACATTTTTTTACATATACAATATATGTAATTATGTGTTTTAACAATTGTTTATTTAATGTATTTTTATTGAATAGGTTCTTCATCCTAGTTCAGTCTGAGTCTAACAAATAACTTGACAACACCTGTAAACCATTATCAACCAATAAATGACCACTAACCATGCTAACTCTTATCCAATTAATCCATTTTTTTTTGCCAACAATTCATATAAAACATTGAACACTTTAAGGATATTGCAATAGGTAATTTGTATCGACACATATAATACTGAAGCATTTCAAAGTTTGGGCCTTAAGAATCAACATTTTTAAAACATGGATTACAAATAATTCTGAAAATTTATAAGTCTTAGTCATTAACATTATTGTCTGCAACAATGTCATCCAATGTATCATTGTCAATGTTCATATGTTCTTTCAAGTATTTAATATTATCATCATCCTCATCTTGACCTACATCATCTTCATCATCATTGAAATTTGATTGTAGACAATCTATATTGTTACCAGATGTATTTGGACCATCATTTTCTATACCATCCATATTTTTGTCTTCCATAACATCATCTAACTTTGGATTGTTGTCTTCTTGTGCCTGAACATAACCATTTTCAGCATCACCATGGATGTCAATTTCTTCGATGTTCTCTAATCCCTCTCTCTCATTTTGTTGTCCATCATTGTTTTTCTTAGTCTCCACCAATGCATCGTCAAATACATGTCTTAATATTGGATCATAATGTATGACAAATATCCATTTCGGGTCCAAAATATCTTCATATAAAATACCTGCACATGAACGACATACATATATTAGACGTATGTTAGAAAAAAAATATTGATTAATAAACACATATATATTATCGCAATAAACTATGAATTAATAGATTAATGATCAATACTACTTCTTATTTGAGTTAAAGAAATACCTGCTCACAATGAATTGGTAGAACATAAGGCTCCTTATCCTCTAGTAGGAACCTTGGGGAATCTATATAAAACAATCCACTATGGGTATCATGTCTCAGTGTCCTCTCAAATGCTTCATACGATATACACTTAAAAATACAACATTTAAAAGAGTTGTAATCCAACTCAATAATTTCTTGGATTTTCCCAACATATTGTAGATTCCCTTCAATAATATTCTTATCTTTTGAGCTTGCTTGATTGGATTTCTTGAAATCAACCATAATTCCACAATCAAAGGACTGTCTCTTTACATCTACACTTTCTACACGATAATGTCATCCATATTCCCACATTGCAGGATATTTCCTCGCATGTGAAATACCATTTATTTTAGTGAAAACAAATTTAATGACGAATATTAAAATAGTTAATAGTGTCAAAACTTTAAGGAAACAACATTTTATAAAATTTCAACTGTACCTTTCTTTCATATCCTCTGCACATGTTGATTTCATATTCTATTATGTTTGAATCTATACCTGCATCTTCTATTTGATTTTGAATTTGTTCAGTAACCCATTCTAGTGTGCAATATTTTCCCCATTCCCTAAGAAGATCAGTGGGAAGTGGAGTATTCCTTGGCTTGGATCTCTTAAATTGTCTCCTTGCTACTAACACTTCTTCTATATTTTTATCATACAAATCAATCCATTTTTTCATAAATTCCATGTGGTACATAATGAACTTTTTGAGTATAACACTTTCATCTACACATATTACATGTCAACATGTTTATTTCAAAATCCAAATGTTATGTTGTTAATTTAACAAATAAATTACAGAACAAATTAATGATTGCAAGAAAAACAACCACAATGATCATGAATTTACTTACTAATTTATACCTGAACAACATTAGATTGTGGTTTTTCTCCATCCAATAATATCTAATGCTCGTTCTTCATCCCATAAGTGTGTCCCATCTTCAAAATCTTTACCAAGGAATTCACATACGAAGAAAAATGCTTCATTCAATACATACCCTTTAGCCATACAACCCTTTGGATGTGCCTTTTGTCGGACATATATTTTTAGAGTTTTCATACACCTCTCAAAGACAAACATCCACCTCGTTGATACAACACCTTCCAATTCAATGTCATCGACTAGGTATATAAGTAAATGGACTTGTAGGTCCAAGAAACTTGTAGGGAGCTCCTTCTCAAATACACATACAATTTCTGCAATTTCCTTCTTTGATTTTGGTATTTCACATTCGTAGATCTCCTTGGAGGTCAGTTACCTAATATAAGAATAGTAAATTAGTATGAACCTTTAGTGAAAAATTAAAATGGAATATAATATCTCTATGTCTCTCACACATGAACATTTCATACCACATACCTTGTCAGTGCTGACAATTGACTTATGGCATTCCTTAAGTCAACGGTAAGATATGAATCCCCCCTAATTTCTAATGGCATGATATGCTATCAAAAACATTTATCAAAGGTCATTAGTAATTTTTATCACACAACAAAATATCAAAATATATCTAGTGCTTAATCGATGCTACCAATAAAATTTAAAAGATGATATACAATACCTTCATAAAATTATGAAAATCACGTGTTTTAAATCCCGTGATATGTCCATCAACTATAAAAGATTTATCCAATGATGACCCATATCCAGTAGGTGTCCTTGTTGAATGGATGACATTTTTAGTTGGTCTAGCTCTTTTTTTTTCAAAATTCATGGAGCTTCTTCATATGTTTCATTTTCCTTGTTTGGCCACAAATGTCTTCTATCAATTTTGGTATGCAAAAGAGCAATATCTCTCCTTGAAGACAAGGTGTCCTTATCTTTTCCTGATATATGTCGAAATAGGACATTTTCAAATATGTGCATAGGATCTAATAGGTGAGATATTAATAGATCCTTCCAGTAAGGGAGTTCATAAAATATGGATTTCCTTTTCATTCCTTCTAGCATATTAACTACAACTTGTTCTGGTTCTTCAATCGAATCACCTCAATCAAAAAAATCCTCCCAAGATTTCAATTCGGAATATTCATACTTCTTAAGCCAATCACTTGGACCCATAATCATGGAAGGGCCTCTATTTTTAACTTTTCCATCAAATTGATTCTTCAGACGATTTCTAAACTTATGATCTGGTGATAGAAAAACCCTGTTGTTTGTGTAAATAAATTTATGTAGATATTTAGAATACCTCCCTTGAAATTGATATGAACATCTTGGACATGAAAATATCCCCTTTGTTTGAAGCCATGCAATTCAATAAGTAATGTTAATAACATCAAAATAATAGTATAAAAGTAAGTATGAAAGTTGGGATGAAAATAAATTATGAGTGTGAATACGTAAATATTTTATCTTACTAGAATAGACACCAAGTCTTGGGAAATCATGAATATTCCAACATAGCACACCATACAACATGAAGGACCTATTTGATGGAGGACGTGATATGCCATACATTCTTATTCCTCTCCATAGCAGTTGCATCTCATCAATAAAAGGCTCAATATAAACATTTGTGTTTTTAATTTGTTGTTTTCCTGGAACAATGAGAGTCATCATAAGGTGCTCCTTTTTAACACTCATCCATGGGGGAATATTGTATACTATCAATCCGACTGTCCAGACACTATAATTTGAGCTCGATAAAGAGAATAGGAACACTCCATCAATTGCAAGACCAAACATAATACTACGTGATTCATCTTTGAATTTACTTGGCCATTTTTCCTCTACGTGTTTCATTGCTTTAGATTCAACTGGAATTCACATGAATCCATATTTACTCTTGTTGTTTGCATGCCAGTCCATTAATTGTGCAAGTGACTTTGCAACGAAAAAATCGTTGAAGTCTAGGCATAATTGGCATGTGACGTAAAACCTTCTTTGGAACTGTAGGACCTTGTACATATGTACGATATATCTTATCTTTGCATATAGGAAATTCTACCTTGTTTTTATATTCATCTCCATATAAAATGCAATAATTTTTACATGAATTAATTTTCTTATATCCAATCCCCAACTCAACCAATAACTGACGTGCTTCTTTGCAAGTTGATGGAAACACATTCTTTTCAGGGGATATTTTAGTTTTTAGTGCCCTGTAAGATTGCTAGAGATTAAATCAATTGAATGTTTGACTTATGATGAACATGTTTGATATGTTAATCTATATTAGGATTTTTTATATACAATATATGGTTTTAATATCCCCTTAAATAAATATAAATGAAGTTGGTGAATTTTTATGAATTACGTACACCAATTGAAAATCCAAAGTAAGAAATACATTTCAACTCACTTCAGTAGGGTAGTGAATCCTTTGTCTGACCAACTAAAGAGTGAATTGAATTCTTATAATATCAATGTGCATGCAAGTTTTGAGGTTCTAATTGCACTTGATCTGAACATGGGTTTATTTGTAGATTGTTTGATTGAGTCTTTCAGGTTGTTATCATCAATATTACGTGGGTGGTAATAATTACCCGGCCTGCTATCATTGTTACTATCAACCATATAATCATTATCGTCATCATTGTTTCCATCCCCAAAGAAACATGTAAGCATTTCATTCAATCCTTCTTTATGCACTTCATTTCCAGTATCATCATCATCATTAAAGCTATGAGGCATGTCATTAATGTATGCTAATCTCATCAGCCCTTCAAATTTATCAACTGGTATTATTTTCTTCAATGTTGTTATTTTATCCCTAGTATGGTTTAGAACATGGTTTGGATCACCTCGTCCAAATCTTAATAACCTAGTTTCATCTTGGGTATTAGTAGGTGTATCATCAATATATTCTACCTATCAACAAACAAAAGAATTATTTAACGTTTAACAAGAATTGGATAAATCATTATTGTATCAATTTCAAAGAAGTATAATCAAATATACCTTAACCAATAAAAATATAGAATGTATGAACATATATACATCAATTGAATTATGGAACATTATTTTATAGACTACATTTTTATACAATACTTTAAAATAAAACACAATTTTGACAACATAGTTTATAAAATGTCAATCCACACTCATTGATTATTCTTTGGTTTTCTGCCCTTAAGAACATCCTTAGGGAGACGTTGTTGCTACCTTTTCTTTCACGTAGGAGTATGTTTTAAGAAGGGGTAATTAATCAATAACTCATGTCCAATGGTAAGGTCCATAATAGCCTCAACCATTATCAATATATCAACCTCTCTTTCCATATCTCCATCTTTATCATTTATAACTTCAACAAATTGACAATTTGGTCTTAAAATAGGGTCCATTCCCTTACTACTATTTATAAAACCTACAATATTTTTGTGTTTGTATGTACGCCCATCTATATACATAAGATTACCTCTATTCATTTATTTTCCACTTTCCTATTGGAGACGTTGTGTACATATTTGAACTTAGACCATATGTTGACATGCTAGGCATATATTTTGCTAGTCTTCTCCATTCATCAATGTACAGCCTGAGTGGGCCTAATGGTTAAGAACATGTGTTTCCTCTTAAGAGGTCACAGGTTCAAATCCAGAGGGGGATAGGGTATGTATACCTTCGTAGACTTTACTAGTCAAATCACTGGGCGGAGGGGGGTCCCTTGTCCCACAAACAAGGGGGTCTCATACACCAATTTGGTGTGCTGGCTTGGCCATGACCTTAAAAATATATTATTATTATTATTATTATTGTTATTATTATTATTTTTATTATTATTATGACAGACCATAATATGAAATTAATATCCTAGTGGTTTGTTGTGAATTGTTTCTATGTTTAGATCCCACATGGAAATTTTGGACAATAAAGAGGCCTAGATTTTCTCTAAGAATATTGGAGGGTCGTATCATGTAGTTGTATCCCCAAAATTGAAACACCTCATACACTCTTGGTAGTTGTTGATCATTGGGCCAAACACAATATAGTTGATGATAACATGTCTCTTTGTAAATTGATCTCAAACTCAGGGGCAAGTCATCATCTCCATCACATTCATTGTCATAGGGTATGTAGTCCACCTTCCCCTTGTCTTTAAGAAAATTATGCATCTTTAAAGGGATTCTTGTTATGTTACTTGTTTTCATAAAATCCTCATCTTCTGAGCTGGTATATGTGCACATATTTTTGTTAGATGTATCATCTGATAAATTATCATCGCCCTATAGGATAGAAGTCGATTCTCTAAGAAACTTTAAACCAAGAACTTTATCCTGCAAGTATTCATTAAGAAAAAAAATCATTATTTAAATGATATAAAACATTTTTTAAAAGAAGTATACATATTATTTATATCAAATTGGAAAATTCCTTGCCACAATTCCTATTCTATTTGAATAGAATGTAGGAGGCATACTACCCACTAGAAGCTCATTGTCTATGTAATGTCTTTGCACAATCGGTCGTTTGAATTGTTTCTTTCCACGACATACAAAACATCCACAAACACCAATTTTCTCAAAGTATTCATCCCATATAATATAGTCCTAACCAACCTATTATTTAGTGCAATCATTTGTTGTTTCTGTAGGATCCATTGTCATATCCTCTTCCACCCACTATCCTCTACGTGATTTAATAGTTTTAGGTCCACGTCCACGTACATATATTTTTCTTTTTCTAGTTGAACGCTCAAGATCTACATTTTCTCCAATCTCCATATAAAATAATCAACAAAAAACATTGATTTCTATCAATATTGGGTAATACTCTATAAATTTTAATAATATTGTGAAAAAATATGGACGTATCACAAAATGCCAGCAGATCAATTTTTCCTAAGTTAAGTCAAAATTTGAGTACCTGATGTCCAACTTCATCCATTGTATCCTCATTTGATATGACACGATCTGTTTACATGGCCTCATCTGGCTCCTGTAATACACAACATAGTCAATAATGTTTAGTACACCAATTATATCATTTCAACGAATAAGTTATCCAATAGAAAACCTCGCTTTAGTCATATATTTGACATATTGATATCAAGTTTTGGAGTTGAAAAAAAAAACAATTTTATGACCCTAAGTATATACATCAAGCCAAAATTTCAGCAACAAAAGTATCCAACATCCCTATCCCACATGGCCATCCTATTTTTCAAACTTTTCTCTTGATCATATAATCACATTTAATCACCATTATTGTGAATTTTCAACCAATAAGTTTGACATCAAAGGCCTCATGGAAAAAAATGACTCTATCTCCTCTATGTTGTAGCATTTGTGAATTCATAAAGACCTTCCTTCTTTGGTTGAGGTTGCTTTGTCTTCTTACCTTTATTGTATCTGCAGATTCCATTATTATATCCTCTTCCACCCACTTTCCTCTCTATGGTTTAGTAGTTCTACGCCATCCACATCCTCTTTCCATGGCCTCCCATGGATCATGTTACACAACAATGACAATAATTTTTAGTACACCAATCAAATCCATTATCATCTAATAAGTTAGGGAAAATAGGGCCACAAGTCAAAATTAGCTTGGGATCAAATGATAGAACATGAGGAAAGAAATATGATGGTAGTATCAAGGAAAGAGGCATGCAAGAAGACAATTTACATATATAATTTCATCCTATTTCATTCACCATTACTCCTTTCATCTCTTTCCCTTTCATGAAACAATCACAACAACTATGGCTTCGGAATAATCCATCTTTCATTTCATTACAAAAATCTACATTCATAAAACTTGGTTGCAGACAATCAAAGTCAAGCCTACAATACTATAAACATGTTGAAGGAAAAGTTGATGCTAAACATACTCAAACTTATACCTATCTTCAAATCATGGGATGTCATTAAAATTTGAGATATCTGTGTATTCAAACAAATCAATTCATCCCACCATAACAACACATTAAGAGTTCAACACTATCTTCATCCATATACAACCTTCATTATACATAAAAGAGGTGCATTCAAATTCCAAAATAGAATGCAACTGAAAAATCTTTGAAAACCTACTACAAGGGACAACTTATATGGATTTATCTATTTTGTGAATAAAAAAATATCTCAAATAGAATATTTTTGTGAATACATGAGGATTTAAATGCCTTTGCATTATATAGTACTATGCATGCTTCAACAATATTTTAATAAAGTGTTATTCATAACATTCCCATTCTAGTAGATGAAAACCAAACTCTTTTATAATATACAATAAATTATATAGGGTTTATGGAAAAAGTAACAAAAATATCAAATGGATAGAGGCCATGTTTATCTAACCCTAATTTTTATGTAAACAACATGGATGATACACTGTTGAACCTTTCATGGATTTTATTTAATACTATCAGGTGAAAAGTTTTCCATGGTAGAATACTAAACAAAATCAACCATATTCAGATATATTCAATGCAAATGTTGGTATTGAACCACCAAATTATCATACCCACAACATTTGTGAACCTAGTGACCAAACTATCATTCTTCCCATGTCTCTTATCACTAACTTGGAAACCAAGGAATTAACTTTCATTTCAATTGCACACTAGTACTCAATTCCATAGGTCACAACCAACATGCTTGGTTCTACCAAATTTTGATAACCACTCCACCAACATTAGAGCCACTCAACAATTTATTGAAGTAGAATATGAGGGATAACATGCAATACTACACACTCCTATCCATAAGAAAGTTCTTCTACACTCAAAAAATGATGTGTTGATGTAATTTATTCAAAATCTAGACCATATCGTCACTTCATCTCACTTGGGTGATGTGTTTCCTACTATGCTTCATCTCTAGTCATGGTTCACACATCCTAACCAATTTCACATTCAATCTTCACAATCTATTCCTTATCTTAGTGCCCACATAGATTTCATACAACATTACATGGTGAAAAATTCATTACACTGGTGGTAGTTGAGATATCCCACACTCAATTAGTCATGGCATGCCTTATTTACTATCATCTAACTTGGGAAGGCTTATGCGAGCACAATTGAGAGTGATTTGCCTCTAATTTTTAATTATTCTTCCTCCTAGATTTCTCTACTTTGTGAGACTCTGGATGATCATGTGGTATTTGTGCCAATGTAGTGATTCTATATATAACCTATTTTTGTGAATTATTAGAAACGTAGTCTTGTAATACACTAATCAATCTCCACTAATGCTCATTTATTTTCTTTCCACACTTGAAAATTCTATATTATTTATCTAGATCTATCATTTGGGTGTAATCAATGGACCTGAGAGTGGATCTGCCTTGAAAGGAGAGTCTAGGTATAAATGGAGTGTTAAAATTTTGATATGCTTGTTTAACCATAGACAATGTAACATCATTGTCACCCAACCATAGGCATTCACATATGCCCACCCCGAGCAAAATAAAATTTCTTAGATAGAATGATTATGACAAGTCCACACTAGAACCAACAAATAAACCCTAACCAAGAACACCAATACTGCAACAAAAACACAATACCAATAGAGTGTACTTTTACCAAGAGAAGCACACAAGAAGGAGATACCGAAAATACCTATTCCCTAGCTGCTACCGTTGCTCCTCAAACTTGGGCCCTAGCTGCTGCTACAATTACTCCTTAGACTTGCACCCTATTTTCTAAGTGAGAGAGTGTATCCAAATGATCTAGGCACCTCCTTATTTATACTATCCTGTCCAAGTGACTTTTCCAAGCGGGGCCGACTTCTCTTTATGGAGCCTTCAAATACTTTATTATTATTCTCCTTGGGTCAACTTCTCTTCTAGGGTTTTCACACATATGTTTAATGGTTCACTTACTTCCAAAATATTCTATTCTAAGTACAAAGGTTACACTTGGATTTTAATACCTCCCATAGCTACCAAAACATGAACACTCCCTCTTAGCTAGGGAGGTATCATATAAGATGTTATTCATGTAATGGTCTCAAACACATCCATCCAACTCACATGGCATGGGAAAAACTCATAAGGTCTTGTAAACCAGTCTAAAGGTAGCATCACCATAGCCACATATGTTATCTCATGATCAACAGATCATGTCTCAAGTAGCATGGCCACACATGCAATCTCATGATCAAACAAATCATGTCACAAATATCACCATGATAGCCACACAGTCTCTGTCATAGTCACACATAGACTATATGATGGTCATGTCACAGTCATGCGTCTGGGGCCTCATCAACACATGTAGCATATATATAGTGGGAAAAAACACATCCTCCTTTTGGACCTTATGTCATTACAAAGATTTTATCTAGCTCACACAGAACTAGGAATCTATCTCATACAAAACTAGGAAACCATCCATCTCAGAGAGAATTTGGAATATGCAGTTGAGCCATTTTAGACATAATTGTGCTACTAACCAATCCAAATGGATTTTGGTAAACTACAACTTGCAAGCTCACACAAAATATGGAATATGTAGTTGAGCCAGTTTACATAGAACTTCGCTACCGCCCAATCCAAACGAAGTCTTGGCAATTGCAACTTGCTAGCTCACATAGAATCTGGAAAATGGCCCTAGAGAATCCAACAACTCGCCAGCACACAAAGCATCCAACCCACAGTGACCGAGAATCTAACCATGAGGGTTAGGCGATGTAGTGTACACACACTACCCATCTAGCCCAAGGCTAGGAAACACCTCCAACCACACTGGTTGGCCCTCCAACTTGAAAATATGGGAAATCGCCAACTCCAAAGGATCGACATATGTTGACCTTGTTTGAGGTCATGTTGACTGGTGCCACAGTCAGTAACGTTCCTATAAATTACCATCCATTGCTACCACACTTTGCAAGCTACTTCCCCAAGAATTGCATATGTGACTCATCACTCCCTCTTACAAGGGACGTCCTTTTGGACCATGCCAAGCTTGTCTATGAAGTACACAAACTTCACCCTTGATGGAGGATTGGTCAACACATCTGCTATATGTTCATCTGTAGCAATATATTGGAGCTTCATTGCTCCCTTTTGCACCATATCTCTAATATAATGGTGCCTGATCTCAATATTCTTGGACTTGTCATGAAACACTAGGTTCTCTGACAACTTCACAAAACTCTGCTTGTCACACCAGATACAAGTTGCTTCTAACTCGATATCAAAAAATCTTGCAAGCATCTTCTGAAGCCACACTACTTTGCTGATAGATGAACACAATGCTATATACTCTGCCTCATCCATACTAAGTGCCACACTAGTTTGTTTCCTATTGAACCATGAGATCCTAGCTGATCCCAAACTAAAGCAACATGCATATGTACTCTTCCAGCCTACAACACTACTGGCCCAATCTGAATGAGTATAGCCTTGTAGGATTATCTCACGATCTGAAACATATCCGAGTCCATATTCAATTGTACCTTTCATGTACCTCAACACATGCTTTTCCATAACCAAGTGAACATGTCTTGGTTCAACCATATACTGACTCAAAGTGTTCACTGCAAAGCATGTATTTGGTCTAGTGTTCATCAAATACATCAACGAACCAATCATCCACATGTACATGGTGACATCCACTGTCTCTAAAGAAGTATCACTCAATAACTTTAGGTTCGTCACCATCCATGTGTGCATGGATTTACAATCCATCATATCAAATATCTTTAGGATTTATACCACATATTTTCCTTGGAATAAGAAAATCTCATCTAGTTTATGTCACACCCCTAGAACCAAAATGTAATGAATCATACCCAGGTCTTTCATCTCGAACTCATATGAAAGATTTCTATTGCACCCTGTGATGAGATTCTCATCCCTTGTTAGAAACAGGTCATCCACATATAACAATAATATCATTATTCCACTATCCTTAAACTTATAGTAAAGGTTAAGATCTACTTTACTCTTGGTAAATCCCAAGCTCATCAGAAATCTATCAATTCTACCATACCATGCCTTGGGTGCTTGTTTCAATTCATACAAGGCTTTCTTCAATATGCACACATGAGTCTTGTTATCCCCACTTTTTAGGGATAACTAGGAGATCATGTCTCGAGGCCCATAGGTCCTAGACATGGAGTACCGAGAGCAAGATTGACCTAAGGATGGCCCTGGAGGTCCCAACTTTTCTTTATTCATCATCTTTGTCTTGTCAGCAACAGCAACATCCATCACCATCGACTTGATCCTGTATCAGAAGAGGTTCTTGCTCCATCAGGTAATTGGTCCAAGTATCATGGTATGTGTCACTTTTGATCATTGAAACCTTTAAATATATGCATCTGATTCCTTTTATCTCTAACAACTGCTTGGATCTTACATTATCCCACTTGACCATGCTTGGGGAAATTGACAGGGTGCCCTAGCAAGCATGTGCCCATAGGTCCTAGTTTGCCACTGGGGGAATTTCTAAAAATCCATCGTCCACTCCCATCATAGCACCATTGTTTCATCCTATCTCCCACTCATTTATCCCATTCCCCTTTTCCAGGCATTGGGTTGACCTATTTGTAGGATTGCACCTTATCTCATGGGAAGAAGGGGATAAAGGCCCAGAAGGTAAAAGAAGCTGGTAAAAGACAAAAGCCTAGAAATAAAACCTCAAGATTCTTCGCCCAGGGATCCCCAAGAAGGCAGTAAAAGGACTCTTAGAAAGAAACAAGAGGGACCCGTAAAATAACAAAACAATACCTAGTCAAAGGATAGGGGGTCTCATCATGAGCCAACCTATTAGGTCCATGGGTACCTAACAATATGACATTGCCACCATCTGGTTACCATTCCATGGCAGTGACCTTTGGTTGTATGGCCAAGGGAAATGGGGTCTCATCACGAGCCAACCTTCTCATCTCTGTGAAAGTACTTGTGGGTAACATTTTCATCTCTGGTCACCATGCCAAGGCAGTGTCCCCTGGTTAGTTCTTGAACAAAAAAAGAAAATAAAAGAATAAAACAAGAATAAAAAGAATAAAGGCAAGAATGGGCTTGGAAAAAATGCATCCATGATAGGTACAACTCGCCTTCTACAAAGGCACCCACAGATAACACTTATGCATCCTTAGCCCTCACTACACCCACATGTCTGGACATCCCCTAGCCACATCACCTCACTTACATGGCTTGGATGATATCTTTCTGGAAGCGTTCCTTTTCTTATGGACACTATCCCAATAGGATGCCTTGTCCTTTTCTACAATCTTGTATTGCAAGTTTTTGTAATGTCTTTGATCTATTGACTGATGTATTAGGGTTTTATGCACATGTTTAATAATATTGATGATGAGATGTGATTGAAATTGTTATGATCCCTGTGACTGATGAGCCCATGGAGGGCATAGTTTTTTATGTACAGGACCATGCCCAATGGACAAGTACCATTTGGACTGGTACACATGGGGAGATGACCATTTCCGACCTCCATGGGGATGAAGATCCCACTAGATGGATGTTGAGACCCCATCAGGGGGGCAGAGACAGGACAGAGCTTGATTAGGGGTTTTTCACTTGAGAGGAAGAGGATGTTCCACTAGAGATACTTCGACATGAATAGACCTAAGGGGAATGACCCCTTTTCAGTGGAATGATAGCCTTTGAAGGCTTAGGACGTCCCCATCTTCATCATGACATCATCCAGCTTCATGGACACTTTTGGAGGTAGACTGGGCAGCAGTGGCACGTGTGGCATGTTGGAGAGGCCCCTGGGAGGCTAACGTTTTGGTTCTGGATGTCTCATTTTCCCTAGAAAGGGATAGCACCTCCCTTGAAGGGGATTTTACTCTCTTTTATGCTTAATTAGGTTTTTTACTTAGCATTTAATGTAAAAATAGTATGATTTTGACATTATGGCCTTGTCGGCCTTTTTATGACCTAAAAAGTAAAATTAGGTCATTGATACAATATATATGAAGGATTTTGATCCTCATTTTAGCATCACAACTTACTCACTCATAGTGAGGTCTGATTTTTTGCGCCCTATTTGGGTTATTGGCTGATTTAAGGAAGGCACACTTATTGAAGGAAGGTGTTACAACTAGGGTTTGCATGGTTATTTTTTGTGAATTGTAAGTATTTTTCTGCAAAAGTTCTTAAATGAATGGTTGTAGTCTTATTTTCTTGCGTGTATTT
>JASDQU010100356.1:58045-86916 GCA_032191745.1 Picea mariana
GTGGTGAAATTGGGTGGGATAGGTTCATGTTACACCAATTTGGCCTTCAATCTTATAACCCTTTTCCTATCTACAAACTGTGTGATAACAAGTCTCTGTTTCATGTGTCTTGAATCCTTGTGGTTGCTCCATGTACACTTCTTCTTCCACTACACCATTCAACAAGGTTGTCTTCACATACATCTAATGTACCATCCATTTCATCACCACAACTATCGCAAGTATAGATCGAATTGAATTGTACCTTGCCAAAGGAGAAAATGTTTCCTCATAATCTATTCCTTATTTCTGGGAGAATCCACGAGCCACAAACCTTGCCTTGTATTTCTCCATACTTCCATCTATTGAGTGCTTTGACTTGTAAATCCATTTGTAACTCATAACTAATTTCTCCTTCGGTCTCGAAACCACATCCCAAACATCATTCTTAATGATGGACTCGTATTCCTCAATCATCACATCCTATCTATTATTCCTTGAAGATGTCTATCTCTCCCATCTGAATCTGAGGAGGAATAATTTTTGAATGAAAGTCTCTAAGCCACTGACTCTCTCTGAGATCAGGCTCACTCTGAGTCTCCATGCTCCCTCTGAAACTTGAATCCCTTTGTGTCTACATAATCTCCGGAGCCATATGATCCCTTTGTATGTGATAATCTCCTCTGAAGTCTAATCCCCTATGAACAGTTCAGGGGAGGCTGCTCCTCCCTATTGGATCATGATGGCTGACTCCCTATGAACTCTAGCTCCTTCTGAGCTAGTACTTGGTGGGGTCTCATACCTCACCATTGGTGGAGCCATATGATCCTCCTCATGATATGGATTATTAATGCCACATATCTATATCCCTTTTTCATCCTACAAAGTATCACATGACCATGATGCTCTCTTCCTGTTTACTGCAACAATTCTGGATAAGCCCTTCTGATTCTACTAACTCTTCCTGATGATCTAAGGAGTGATCAACTAAACTAGAGGGATTCATTTGGTCATATTTGGAGCCTTCTGCTCCTTAAAATCAATCTCCATATGAGATACTTTGTATCTCACAAAAGTATCCTTCTTTCCAGAAGGTTTTAACTTTGTGCTCTTTTTCTTTGGCGCATTGTTGGCCCTTGACCAAGTTTTGAGGAACACTTGGTCATATTTGACCATTTTTGGGACTTTGACAGCTTGTCAAAGATGGAGCGCAACGTGAAGCGGAAATTGTGGAAGCTAGACCCCTTTTTTGGGTCCTTTTTGGTTTTTTGGGGATAATGTAACGGGATTGGGATGTCGGCCCATGGGTTTACCCATGTTTAGGCCTATTTTGTATATATATAGAGAGAGAGATATCTAGGCCATATAGAGAGGCGTGTGGATGATATATCTATGTGATGTAGGCTAAGTGCCAAGGGTTGAATCTGTGTGAACAAGGCTTTGTGCATTTTATGTAAGGCTTGCAGAGCTGAGTGCAAGTCCCTGTGAGAGACTGTAGAAGGATTTGTGCTATAGTGCAAGGAAGAAGGATCTAGCAAGCTGCGCAGATATTCTTTCCTATGTGAAGAGGGATTAGGATGGATATGTGTTGTAACCTAATTAACTGAAGCTAATAAAGAAGAAGACTTTGTGGACGTAGCCCCAGGGTGGGGGTGAACCATGGTAAATATGTGTGTTGTGCTCTGTGCCTCAATCTGATGTGTTTGTCTCTTCCTTTGCTAAGTTTTTTTGATATGTTTATATAGATCTATTTATGATTTGTTCTTCTGAGATATGAATGAATGTTAGATCTGGTATGTAAGACAATTACTGCTTGATCTACCGAATCTAATTAGTCTTTTTGTGGCTAAGTACTGAATTATCTTAGATCTAAGTACATACTGCGATGCTCTGTGTTATCTGCAAAGTATCATGAGGGTTGAATATTGATGAGTAATCTATGCTAGGTGATTGCTAAGTGTTATAATCACACATATGTGTCCCAGCTAAGGTTGCAGACATCTGAGTCCTGCAACCACCCCTGCTTCTACCTCAGGTGAGACTTCACCTGCTTCGTAGGTGTTTTCGAAAGGGCCGATAGTTAGAGTTTTGTTGGTGTGTTGTTATAGCGTTGAACCCTGGGTCTGCCCCTGTGCCAACAAATGGTTCCATTGTCGGGACCTAAAACTATGATTACTGGGAATTGAGCAGAAGAAGCTTTGTCCAAAGATTCATCCTGAAATTGTGGAAGCTCTGTGCGTGGATCTATTCTCTAGTGTGCAGTAATCCACTTGATCTGAAAAGATCCGTGTTGAAGAAGGAAGGATAGATCTGAAGGAAAGAAGTCAAATCTATAAGAAAAGAGGTTGATACTAAAGAAAAGAAGTAAGATCTGTAAGCCCTGTGCTCTGATAAAGGTAAGAATAGTTAAAATTTCTTAGATCTGGAAGCTTTGTGCCCTGGAGAAGTAAAAGAAGTGAAAATTTTGTTTTCTAAAGTATAAATTTAGGTATGCTTGATAGATTTTGTCCTAGATTGAAAACTAGGGCATTATTAGATGAAAGAACATTTGATATGAATAGATCGGATAAGAATAATGAAAGATGTGTTATACCTATGCATAGAAATAATTTTTGGACTAACCAATGGATGCAGGATCCTAGAAAGAAATTTTTGCAAGCTAGCCATTATGATCCTAGCGCGCAGTATAAGAAAAGTTGGGGATCATTGAAGAGAAAGAGAGGATTAAATCTTTGTTATAGTTGCAGAAGACCAGGACATCTTGCTAAGGAATGCCCTGGGAGAAACCCTAGTTGCCTTTGTTGTAAGGCTATGGACCATGAAGTACTGGATTGCCCTAGAATGATTGCTAGACTTGAAAAGTTGAATATGGAACAAGAAAACCCTGAAGGATATCAAGAGACGAATATTATAGAAGAAACCCAGAAAGAATCAGAAATTGTGTTACTGAAAATGAAAGAAACCCTGGATGAATATAAAGATGCCAGTTTGTCAGAGATATTCAAAGAAAGGGAGAAAATCGAAGTAAGAATAAGAGACTTCGAAATTGACTGTTCTCTAGATGAGGGAACACAGATGAACATTATGACATAAAGTACTTGGGAAACCCTAGGAAGGCCTACTATGGTTCCTTCACTAGGAAAAATAGGGTTGTTTAAAGGAAAAATGGTAACCCTATGCAGTAGGATTACCTGGATAGTATGAGTACCCATGGAGCTTCGACAGAGGAAGAATTCAAAGTTTTTAAATTTATTGAGGACTATGCCCCATTTCTAGCTTTGTTAGGCAAGATCTGGATTGAAAAAGACCAGATCCGGAGAAAAGAAGAAAAGGAAACCCTAGAAGAGAAGAAGCAAGAAATCATGGAATTTATGACTAGAAAGATCGCCTACTTGATGGAAGAACAAGAGAACATATCTAATCTATTTAACACCAGGCCCTTGGATGTCGAAGCTATAAGATAATTAGAGGAACCACAGAAGACCGAAATACCTAATCCATATGAAGAAGGAGTATTACCCTTGGATCTGAAGAAAGAATCTCAACATCGCGAAGTGACTATGTCGAGAGAAGATAAGGATCAGAATGGAAAAAGGATGACCGAGATGAAGCTCACTGGGAAGAAGGCTAGGAAGCTAAGTAAGAAGACAACCAATATTGAAAAGTTACAGAAGATTCCAGAGGAAACTTCGCAGAAGGAAAAATCGCAGGAATTGAGATTCGTCGGGAATCGGGATATCAGAATAGCAACATATGGCACTTTGCCAGGGTGAAGCAATATAGCCATTGGACCAATATACCCATTCGACTTCCACCCCAAACGGATGGAAAAGAATTAAAAGATCACCACCAGACCGTTGGCCACGCCATAGTGGATGGATCAACGTTCATGAAATCTCCATAATCGTTGCAAGCAGACCATTGACGAATTTCCTATTTAGCGCATCACGTCGTGCCTGAAGAACTCTTTTTCCAACTGAAAAATCGAAGCCCACAGAACTAGTTATTATCTACAATGATCATTGCAAGCAGATTGTTCATCCTAGTGCAGTATTTTGAGATCATCGTGACCTTAATTATCTTTCCCAAGTGCGTATGTCCAACGAGCTCACTGAACTTGAGGAATCCATCACAGAGGTCCTTCTCGATTTAATGACTAAGAAATTCATGTAGGAAAGAAGAATGTCCACTGGAGTCCAAGCATCATTGATGGGAGAAGTGAAAGCCTCCCTGTCAACTGCTCGAGTAGGAACATCTCGAGCCGGTGCAGAAAGAAGAACTAAGCATAAGGACGACATAGCCAACGCGAAGTTAGTTCCATCCATCCTACCAGCTTACATACCCCCTCTGAGCAGTGATACTAATAGGGACAGTGTCCCTAGAGACTTTGAATACACCCTAGTCACTGTATATCTACCGAAAGGAGTACGCACCTACCGCGCAAATCAAGACAAGGTTACAGCGTTGAAGTTTTGCGACTTCAACCTAGGGGACCGTAAAGCTTACAACATGCTCACCTCGTATAAGTACTTGACGAGAACTAAGGGAAAGAATTCAATGCTCATCCATCAGCAATGGACGATGAACCTCACACAGTCTACTTTGCTCAATGTTATGAAAATACTGCATTTCGGCACACACCAGGAGGTGAATGCTTGTGTAAAATTGTTGCTAGCAAGTTACCACAGAGGATACCTATGGTTAGATCATCGCATAACTGTTGATCTGGCTCTGATCAATAGGATCATTGGGCTTAGCATGCAGGGCCCTGATCCCCATGAGTATTATCCTAGAAAGACCGCAGACCACGCTCTTGCACAGAAGATCAAATAATCCTATGACGATGTTGAGAAAGGCACAAGAGGATATAAGGTAGCTTATATTGAAAGTGGCTCAGTATACCTCGCATGCCAACTGATCACAGGAAAGTTGGTACGCAAGAATTGACCAACACAAGTATCTGGATTTGTATTTGACCTCGCAGGAAAGTGCGCAGAGGGACTATAGATGAACTAGGCGAAGTACCTGCTGAATCAACTAGATATTGATTGCAGAGAATCCCAAGATTAAGGGCATGAATTCCATTTCAGTTGGCTCCTCATACTGATCTCTTTTGTTGCATGGGAGCTACCAGAAGGCGCAACCTTCCTGTACCTTGACCCCTTTGAGCCACTAGCTACGAAGTTCAGTACATTATGGTACTCGAACGACATGAGAAAGAAATGGAAATCGAATGTCGTTTTCCACGCATACTATAACCAATTGAAAGAAACCATAAGGAGAGAACCTCACATAACCCCAAACACTTTACATAGATTCCAACCTTTGATAAAGTTCATCACGGACCACCAATTTATATACGTAACCCCACGCGCTGATGAGCACCATGAACAGCTTCAGTCCTATTATAAGCTGACAGAAGAAGACTTGGAAGAGATCACCAAGGAATGGTCGGTGGACCTCCTTGTTTCAGTAGATCCCGCATAAATGTCCGACATCGACAGCCCCAGAACTGTGCAGGATACACCTGGGCCAAGTAAGACAAAGAAATAAAACACGACGAAGAAGACTGAAGAAATCTAGGATGTTGACAGCCTATCTGTAAGGATGACTTCCATTACACCAGATGAAGAGGGTGATACAGAAACTCAAAAATTCAAAGTACCACCACCTAGGGATGAAGAAGACTCATCAAAGAAAAGGAAGGTCTCACCTCTGAAATCTTCCTCTAGAAGGAAACCAAGAACCCTTGTAACCAAGATGCAAACTGCCCTCATGTTGGATGAATTTGATTTCATTGTTGCAGTGGTCAATGATGCTTCAAAGGAAATCATAGAGAAGCAGGAGGCAAAGCAGGAACAAATGTATAGCCAAATTGAGATCGCACTCCAAGGAGTAAAACAAGCACTCCAGTCTAGCCAAGCAATCTCTACTACACCTCAACTAGAAGGAACAACATAAGTGGGAGATGAATCAGTTTAGCTCCGCAATATTGTTGATACAATCGAGGTATGTCTTTGACATGCTCAGGAAGAAAAAGCGTAGGCCACCTATGCCCAAAAGAAGGCACAGGAGGAAATTATTGAACAACACCTAGCCACACAACAAGAGAAGAATGCTCTCCAAGCTAAATGTGAAGAAGATAGAGTGAACATCCAAAAAGAGAAAGAGTAGTTGCTCACAAAGCAGATAGAAATTGGAGAAGCAGTCAACAGAGAATTTCTCTTTGTGACTGTCTTAGAGAAGAAGGTTGAAGAACCCATAGAGCACCAAGTGATGAAGTTGGCTGAAGTTATTCAACAACTTCAACGAAGAGTCATGGAATTAGAGCTTCAGACCATACCACAGACTCTGCAAGAAGTGTGTGACCAGCAAGAATTAAATGCTCAGAGTGCAATTGAGAGGATTAAAACACTTGTTGCAGAATGTAAACAAATAAGTAGTAGAAGCGCACAGATATATGAACAACTATCTAAAGACCCAGAGTTGAAGAAACTAGATTCCCAACTCTAGGAAGAAAAGCAGCACGCAGATACAATACAGGCGTAGCTTAAGCTCCTGTCACCCATCAAGAGGATGAATAGATCCCAGGAACAGTGCACTGCCCAAAAACTCCTTCTTACCATGTAGAACAGAGTGATGGAAGTCACCCAGAAACTCCAGTCGATCCAGGAGGCGACCTACCTACTGTTTGAAGAAATTGAAGGCCAAGGAACACTACTAGAACAAGTCGTTGTTACAGTCAAGCAACAACTGCAAGGACCTATGAGCGAAGCGGTTGTTCAAGAATTCGTTGAGCAAGAAGCAGTAGCACAGAGACAAGTCAAAGTTGCTCGAGCCAAGCTTAATACCTTTGAGGAAAACTTACCCAGACCTGAGTGACTCGGGACAAGTCACAGGTGATTGTTGGGAGCCTGATGGCCCTTGACCAAGTTTTGAGGAACACTTGGTCATATTTGACCCTTTTTGGGACTTTGACAGCTTGTCAAAGATGGAGCGCAACGCGAAGAAGAAATCGTGGAAGCTAGACCCCTTTTTTGGGTCCTTTTTGGGTTTTGGGGGATAATGTAATGGGATTGGGATGTCGGCCCATGGGTTTACCCATGTTTGGGCCTATTTTGTATATATATATAGATATCTAGGCCATATAGAGAGGTGTGTGGATGATATATCTATGTGATGTAGGCTAAGTGCCAAGGGTTGAATATGTGTGAACAAGGCTTTGTGCATTTTATGTAAGGCTTGCAGAGCTGAATGCAAGTCCCTATGAGAGACTGTAGAAGGATTTGTGTTGTAGTGCAAGGAAGAAGGATCTAGCAAGTTGTGCAGATATTCTATCCTATGTGAAGAGGGATTAGAATGGCTATGTGTTGTAACCTGATTAACTAAAGCTAATAAAGAAGAAGACTTTGTGGACGTAGCCCCAAGGTGGGGGTGAACCACGATAAATATGTGTGTTGTTCTATGTGCCTCGACCTAATGTGTTTGTCTCTTCCTTTGCTAAGTTCTTTTGATATGTTTAGATATATCTATTTATGCTTTGTTCTTTTAAGATATGAATGAATGTTAGATCTGGTATGTAAGACGCTTAGTGCTTGATCTTTTTAATATAATCAATCTTGTTGTGGCTAAGTACTAAATTATCATATATCTAAGTACATATTGCGATGCTCTGTGCTATCTGCGAAGTATCATGAGGGTTGAATATTGATTATTAATCTATGCTAGGTGATTTCTAAGTGTTATAATCACAGATCTGTGTCCCAGCTAAGGTTGTTGACATATGAGTCCTGCAACCACCCCTGCCTCTACCTTGGGTGAGACTCCATCTGCTTCACAGGCATTGCCGAAAGGGCCAGTAGTTAGGGTTTTGTTGGTGCGTTGTTGGTGCGTTGAACCCTGGGTCTGCCCCTGTGCCAACATGCATGGATGTATACGTTCGTGTATACAACTTCTTATCTGGATAGTCGGATCCATGTCTCAAACTAGATACCATCTAATATGTTGCCTCCTACAACTATCACTATATCTCCTTTCAGAGTTATGACCCGTGACCTACCCAGAACAAGACCAACAAGGGAAAACAATAGACAATAATAATACTCTTATAATAATAATAAAAACAATAACAAGAAAAATCATCACAATAGCTCCTTCTTAGAGCTATCACTTGTGACCTTCCTGGAACAAGAGCCAAAATAAAAATGAAATAATAAGAATTAGGAACAACACTCTTCTAGTTTTGTGACCAATCATTCTGTTATCACTCCAAGAGTCACTCCCAAACTGAAAATGAGAGTAATATTGGTAACATAGAAATTTAAATGGATTAAAATAGTTTGAATAGGTGGATCAGCAAGAGAAGAGTTAAAATGAGGGCATCATACTGCTGCAAATACATTCCATTGGGCATAGAGTCACAACATCCTACATATCAAAGGCAATAAAGTCTCCTACCAGACAAAAGGCTTATGCAAAGATGGATAGAAGAATAGAAGGTAAACAAAGAGAAGAATAACCACATAACAGAGATCCTTTCTGTAATATATATTGAAGAGTGCTTGAACAATAATATGTGATTAACAAACAATTACCACAAATCCTTTGTAGCTCATGAATTCATTAACCAAAGGCAGCTTTTGATCTTCAAAATCTGTGAATATTATTCAATCAAGATGAAAAGATAGAATGATAAAAAAGAACACAAAGTATGGTAAGCAACTCTCATGAATCTCTAATGGAAGAAACGCTAATTACAACAAGCCCTCAGGCTTACAATGAGCAAATAAACTATTCCTCTAGCTCTCTCCTCTCTTGGATCATGAATCCAACCCCTTTATACTCAAGAGATATCTCTCCTTAAATATAAAATAGCATCCAAATAACCTTAGTAGGTCTAATCCCATCTCCTCCATTGGATTCTAAGCCTTGGAGATAGGTGGCAACAATCAAAGAGACAAAAATCCAATAAACTGCGAATTTTCAGGAATTTGTTGGAAGTCATTAATAAATTGTTTCCACCTCATGAATGAGGCCTTTGATGGAGCTAAATATTAGGTGTAGGTGTCCCTTGACATCTAACTTATCCTTGAGAATCCATTTGAATCCTCCTTGGCAGGTTGCAACCTCCCAACAAGGCAAATATCAAAACCGTGAGCGCTACAGGAAATTAGGTAGCACCGCTGTAAAACAGTTGGTAGTGCCACTTCTATGTCTAATATCTCTCAAACCATACCATATTTTGAAAAACTGATGGAGGTTTTTGTTATTTGGAATTTTATGAACAAAAACCTCCTCCAGTTTTCAAAAATACCTTTTCAATTGTTCATAATCCAAGTTTCAAGTTAGTGATTCAAAACTAGTAAAATAACTCTACACAATTCATTTTCTGCCAGAATTTAGGTAGCGAATTTAGGTAGCGCCCGCCTGTGTGTCTGCACGAAATTCGGTAGCGTAAATACATGGGTTATTTTGATTCTTGGAACCTTTTGAGAGTGTTGTCAATGCTTGTTATTGACACTTGGCACCTTAACCAATCTTGTGCTAACATAGGATCCATGGGGGATAGAGTCCTCCCTGTGAGGCCCTAAGAACTCTTGTATATCAGTAGCCTTATCCATATTCAACTCTTCTCAGGAAACCTGCATGCCTGAGAACGTCTCTACTCTTTATTTGAAATTGAAAACTAACTGTAAACAAAATGCTCGAGAACCGAACTTTATTCTTTCTACTCCTACCTAATCAATTGCTTCCTCTAGATTAGGTAAAATCGTGCTTCCAGTGAAGCCATACAAGTATCTGACTGATTGGTAAATCACTTGATTTGAAAATGATGAATGTAGAAAACCATAGAATACTGATATGTAATTCAAAAGTGTAGCATGACCAACCTTCCTTTGACATAAAAAAATTGTCATTCGAACTGCTCAAAGACTCCAGATAATCAACAAAAGGATCAATGAAACTGTAAATAAATACCTCTTCCTGATAATGGTTGTCATTTTCTGCTACCTGAAAATATGAACATGGTTGTTGGCTGATTTCACTGCTCATCATAGGTTGCTTGTTATTGTCTGTAGATCCATTTTCAAGCATAGTAAATGCAAGCTTGTTGACTTGCAGAGATGGCTTCTCAACTATTGGTGATGAATGTAGGATTAAATTTTCTTGCAGTTCTTCAATAATTCCAACATACTGTTGTTCAATAATATCTAAAATGCAGGTATAGGAAGAATAGAATTTTCCATAAATTCTATCTTTTTATGCTTCAACACCTTCTAAAACTTTAGAGACAAGGGAAACATCTTGATCTTGGTCTTCAACATTACTATCCCCAATCATTTCATGATCAAATTCATCTTGAACGAGACTATCACAAGTTTCAAAAATATCTTGAATATTAAGGATTTGTAGTATTCTCTTTAAGAATTAACTCTTCCTTAATTTCTCTTTCATCAAAATCTTCACAAAGCTTATCACACGAGGAATACTCTATTATATGTTGAATGTAAGACTTGAAATTTTCACAAAAATCGTCAAGAAGTATATCAGAAGAATAATACCTCTCGCAATACTTATGGAAAGCTGCATGAAATTCTTGCAAAGAAGATATGTTGGCCATAGATAGTGATTGATACCATCTTCGAGCATCACCGTTTAATGAGTATACGAACATCTTCATGAGAGAATCTTCATGACAGATATTCAACCGATCTATGCACTGATGAAAATCTATGAGATGTTGGGAAAGAATATCCCCTTCATCTCCACGGAATATAGGAAGAAAGTCTGTGCATTCTGAAAAAGAAGGCACAAGATTAGGAAAACTAGGAATAGCTGGAAAATCGAGAGGTGCAAACCTCTGAGCCAAGATAGCTTCCATTACTATTGTTATCCCATATCAGTGAATTCTCCAACATGCTCCTCTTTCATGGAGTGGAGTCGCCAAGTGAATGATGCAGTCTCTGATATGTGACCAACCCTTTGTTCACCATCAAAAGCTAGCTCTGATCAATGTCATTATCCTAGGGAATATTTCTCATCATCTCCGTCCTCGACAGCGGAGCCAATTATGTTATCACTCCAAGAGTGTAGTGTACATGTTCACTACCGAGGTTTTAAACCTCTCAGTTACCATTCTATACATGGATGTTTACATAATTCGTACAGGAATTATAACCACATGCATTTAACACAATTAAACACACTTAATTCTCAGAGTAAAATATATAAGTTACTGTTACCATTAACAAACCATAGCATTCAACGGTAATTCATTTACACAGCGAAAAGCATGATAATATATACAGCACAGTCATGCCAAATGTGATAAAACATAATTCAGATACTTATCTTTTAACAGTTGTAGAATTCACCATCCAAGTGCAGGCCTTCCATGAACCTTCCAGCCTTAGACCACACTATTCATCAGCTCAACAGTGGTTCACCCCCGAGCTGGGATTGAGCTTCACCCCAGGGCAAGGAATCTAGAACCAGGCTGAGGTTACAGGGAATTTAGTCATACACAATCACCAGGAAGAAAGCTCTCCCAGGAATCTCCCACGCTCATTGCCCACAGACCCTCATTCCCCACATGCCTGTTCCACCCCAGGAGAGTGCACCTTCTCTGTAACCTGGACAGTCCTTCGGCTGCCAGTCTCCCTTACCTTGGGTATTAGGAACAGACCGGACCGGAAGTCTCCGGGCTCTATGGCAACTACAGGGTTCCTTCCAGGAGTTCTCTCCTCCCTCTACGCACTCTCTCACCTGGAGGAGTCGCTCACAGGCCAACAAGCCTCCTGCAGTCCAATACTGCGTGGTCACAACCATGCACGGGGAAAACAGACATAGGCTTCCCAAACTGGTTCAGCAATCACAGGATGATCTCAAGGTGATGATTCTGGAAATGCGTGACAACAATACACGCAGGAAATTACACAGATTCCCTGGTTCGAATGGGTAAAGGGTCAACTGGATTTTCAGACGGACACAATCTTCTCGACCCCTAGAACAGAGGGCGTACCCGTATTTTGCAGCACCAACACAGGCTTTACGGCTTCAGAGGTGAACCAGGGTATTCTAGCAGATGGCGTATCGGTTCACGCTCAGAGGTTCAGGTCCCAGTCGATGGGAAGATCCCCTCCCACGGTTCATCTTGGTGATTAAATTTGCATGCACCAGGGTTGACACTTGTCACCCTGGGAACTGCATGCGTACCACAGCGTACATCCCCCTTGCACGTTCCTTCCCTTGCCAGGAACTTAGGATAAACGGAAATGTACATGTCTCTTTTAAAATAATATTAAAATATTATTTCCCAAGCTTAAGCCCCTAGTCTTAGCCCCTAGGCTCATCACTTAGCCCCTTTCCCACCTTCCAGCCCCTAGTTCCTTTCCCACTCTGTGGACGCTCAGTCCCCCATCACTCATTCATCATGGTCGATCTGCACCTGGAGGTGTTTATATTTTATTGATGTGCTGCGTACATACAGATACAAAATCCAAGCCCTTGGCCTTCAACCCTTAGGCTCTCTGGCCTAATCAAACACATAAACCTACTGGCTTATACAAAACTTGGCTCACCATTCTATAACACATATTTACAATCTCTTTCAGATCATAGTTTACATCGGGGCTCGACCTTGGGGACACTACAAAGAGTCACTCCCAGACTGCAAATGAGAGTAAGCTTGGTAACATAGAAATGTAAATGGATTAAAATAGTTTGAATAGGTGGATCAACAAGAGAAGAGTAAAAAGGAGGGCATCAGACTGCTGCAAATACATTCCATTGGGCATGGAGTCACAACATCCTACAGATCAAAGGCAATAAATTCGCCTACCAGACAAAAGGATTATGCAAAGATGGATAAAAGAATAGAAGGCAAACAAATAGAATAATAACCACATAACATAGATCTTTTTTGTATTATAGATTGAAGAGTGCTTGAACAATAATCTGTGATTAACAAGAAATTACCACAAATCCTTTGCAGCTCATGAATTCATTAACCAAAGGCATCTTTTGATCTTCAAAATCTGTAAATATTATTCAAGCAAGATGACAAGATAGAATGATAAAAAAGAACACAAATTCTGATAAAAAACTCTCATGAATCTCTAATGGCAGAAATGCTAATTACAACAGGCCCTCAGGCTTACAATGAGCAAATAAATTATTCCTCTAGTTCTCTCCTCTCTTGGATCATGAATCCAACCCCTTTATCCTCAAGAGATCTCTCTCCTTAAATAGAAAATAGAATCCAAATAACCTTAGGAGGTCTAATCCTATCTCCTCCATTGGATTCTAAGCCTTGGAGATAGGTGGCAACAATCAAAGAGACAAAAATCCAACAAACTGCTAATTTTCAAGAATTTGTTGGAAGTCATTAATAAAATGTATCCACCTCATTGCATGAGGCCTTTGATGGAGCTAAATCTTAGGTGCATGTGTTCCTTGACATCTAAATTATCCTTGATAAGCCATTTGAAACCTCCTTGACATGTGTCAACCTCCCAACAAGGCGTATCAAAACCATGACCGCTACAGGAAATTTGGTAGCGCCATTATAAAATAGTAGGTAGGGCCACTTCTATGTATAATATCTCTCAAAAAATAACACATTTTGAAAACCTGAGAAAGGTTTTTGTTATTTGGCATGTTATGAACAAAATCCTCCTCCAGTTTTCAAAAATACCTTCTCAATTGTTCATAATCCAAGTTTCAAGTTAGTGACTCAAAACTGCTAAAATAACTCTGCACAATTCGTTTTCTGCCAGAATTTAGGTAGCGTCCGCCTATGTGTCTGCGTGCGATTGGGTAGCACAAATATGTGGGTGATTTTTATTCTTGGAACCTTGTGAGAATTTTTTCAATGCTTGTTCTTGACACTTGGCACCTTAACCAATCTTGTGCTAACACATTCCTCCATGGTAACCTCCATGGAATTTATAAGATAACCTGCCCGAGAAAATAACAACAAGAAAAAAATCATTTCCAATATAATATCATTTTCATAAGAACATATCTACATTAAAAAGAATAAAATACAATTTCATGGTAATCATCATATCATTACAAAGGTGACTTGTCTGGAAGAAAAAAATGAAATATCTCCTAGAGGAGATGTTAGTTCATCTTGCAAACAACTACAATAAGCATTTGTATCAATAATACTCACATGATACTAAGTATTCATTGTATCTAGTAGTAATAGAACCTTTCAAATATTGTTGTCACAACTATAATGTTTACTTGTAATGTAGCAATTATCAAAATTCATATGTGCAAATTGGAAACTTATCAATTTAATCAATCAAACGTGAAACCTGGAGTCTTATCTCCAAGAATGAGTGTTGTTTCTTTTCTTCCTAGTCTCCTTCACTCAAGATGACAAGTATTCTCTCCAACATGTCCCCTGTACTAAGACAATATGCTTTCTTGACAGAAATCTAATTTAGGGAATACAATGCAAATAAAATATAAAATCTCAACCTTAATCAATCTAATATTTTGACTATAGTCATATTATAACTTTAACTTTGACCATAGCTTTGACTTCAACCACTCTAACTCAAAAAGGAGCGCTAGGCTAGGGCACACTGGGACAACCAAGAATTAGGCCCAACACTTCACTAAAAATGCCCAAAGAATTTGGGTTAGAGTTTGCTTCCACAACAAAACTAGACACCCTAGCTGGAACTGTAGGAAGAATGGCTAGCGAGTTGATCTAGGGAAACAATAATTTCAGCATCCTTCGATAAGTTTCTAAACGAGCTACCAGAAACTTCACTGGACTAGAGGAACTGCAACTAGTACTGCAACTGGGATTGCAAATGGCGTTGCAACTAGCACAATGAGTGCACTATGTCAAGGCGACCTCCTTTCTCTGAGAATGAAATTCAGCTCTGCCTTTAAATGCTAGATGCCTTGACCTAGGGTTTTATGAGAAAACCCTATTTTCTCAACTTCATAAATTTGCAGATCTGATCTAGGGAAAAATGCAGGCTACTTAGGTGACCTTCTTGGTGGGTTCAGTAAGAGCTCAACGAGCTTGACAATTGGGGAAACTTAGGATCTTCCTTCTAGCGGTTAGAATGTTACGAATGAAACCATCTCTAAAATCATGTTAAAATTTTGATATGCTCGTTTAACCATAGACAATGTCACATCATTGTCACCCAACCATAAGCATTCACATATTCCACCCCTGAGCACAATAACCTTTTCTTAGATAGAATGATTCTGGAAAGTCCACACTAGAACCAACAAATAAACCCTAACCTGAAACACCATTGTTGTAACAACAACACAATACCAATAGAGTGTACCTTTACCAAGAGAAGTGCACAAGAAGGAGATACCAGAAAGACTTGTGCCCCAACTACTACGGTTTCTCCTCAGACTTGCATCCTAGTTGCTACCATAGTTGCTCCTTAGAATTGCGCCTTGTTTTCTGAGTGAGAGAGTGTATCCAAATGAACTATACGCCTCCTTATTTATACTAGCTTGTCCAGGTGACTTTTCCAAGTGTGGTTGATTTCTCTTTCTGGATCCTTTGAATACTTTATTATTATTCTCCTTGGCCCGACTTCTCTTCTAGGGTTTTCACAAATCTATTTAATGGTTCTCTTACTTCCAAAATATTCTATTCTAATTACAAAGGTCACACTTGGAGATCAATACCCCCTGCAACTACCAAAACATCAACATGGAGGTGTGTAGCTAAGTATACACTTTTGTAGGTGTCATGATTATAATCTTGTATTTTACAAAAATGATATTGGGGCTACATGTTTGCAACATATTATGAAAGACATCAATGGTATGTAGTTATAATTTATCTTCCACCTCTTTCTCTTAGGTAGGATGGGATTTGTTCCTGGTGAGAACCTGAACTCATACCTTAATGAGCTAATGATTTTAAGTAAGATTTGGTAGATATTCCAAGACTTGGTGGATTACATCCTTGGATGAATTTGAGAAAGGGGTCATTTTTAATGGCACAAACTCTTTCAATGGTGAGTTGTGAGGAGAAGCATCTATAAAAGGAATTTTTGAGACACTAGCAGTTCTGAAAATTTTAAATTTTTTCTTGCTAATGCAAGGGGAAAATATAGATTATTATTGGGAGGTGAGGTCCTTTTATTTGATTGGAATTTTTAGGTGGAGCAGGGAATTGTTATGCTTGTTGCATTGGAGGATTTTTAGTTGATTGGTTCTTTTTTTAATCCTTAGTGCAATTTCCATAATCATGGCATGGATCATTGCAATTTGATTGAAATTTATTATAATTAAGAACTTGTATGTAGATCGATCCTTCCAAGTTGAGTTGAATCACTTCAGAGATCCCCTTCTCCAAGTCAAATTCCATATAGATGTGAACACATGAGTATTATGTCATCTTTGAATCCACCCTATCAATGTAGTAACCAAGGGATATTTTAACTGTAATTAAGTTTTAGTCATGCCAACATATTAGTGAGAAATTACGCAATCAGACCCAGACCATCACCGTTGTGGTTCTATCAAATTTAATTGTGGTTTACTACCTTATATATGACATATTGTGCTCTTATTTACCAACATCACTCTTAATTAGGATTTTAAGTGTGTTATTTTTGTGGAAAAGTGCAATGTCTGCAAGCACACTTTCTAGCAGTCTACTAAACCTATTAGTTTTTTCCTTGCACTCAACCCTTTTTCATCACCCCACATAAGCCTGAATTCTATATTTTTCACCATACCTTCACACATGATATCATGGATTTTCATTTGTTGCAAGATATTCATGAATTTATGTTTACTTTCTACAACCATATTCAAACCTTCATCACCAAAACTAGATATCCTTGATTTAGACAACTCCTCCAACCGTTATAAAATTCTTGCCTCAATGGCCACCTCTTCCCCATCCACTAACTCCTCTCTCTACCATCACAATTTCCATATCAAACAATACCTATCCCAATTGATTATTGACGATGGTTGTGAATGAAATATTGCATCCCATGAGCTAGTTTATGAACTTTATATTCTTTTTATACCCCATCCTCAACCCTACCATATAGGATGGGACAACATTTAGGGCACATCTATCCTCATCACACAATGCCACCAAATTACCTTTTTCATTGAACAATGCATTAACAAAATAGATTGTGATGCAATTCCACTAGACTACACATATATGATCTTAGGATAGCCTTGTTATATTAATAACAAGCCATCCATGATGGGAATCAAAACAAATATACTAATGAGATCCTATGTCGATGCTACCAGTTATGTTCTACCACACCTCCTTATCCTTACAAACCCCATTTATTAATATGCATTATTGTTGTTCATCAAACCTTACTCAACTACTACCTTTATGTGTCATTCAACAACTCAAGGTAGATACTGACTGAACAGACTCGTGTAAGTACTATTTCTCATAAGAGAATGGAATGGAATATATTCATTTTAAATATCTTCATCAAGAGATTCACATACTTGAGTTTCTTCAAGATTCTTATTCTTATTACCTAAAATTTGAACTAACGCTCTCAACTTCAAGAATATAGAAATACTATAATCAACATATTAAAGTCTAATTTAGACATGATATTTCAACTCAAAATTTGTTATTAAGGATGAAACCCTCCATGATTGTGCATTTTTGTTATAAAGGGAACTATTATAACCCAACAAATCTATGTTTTGAATTGTATCATAGTCTGACTCCTTATAGTTAAAGCTTGATAAATGTATATAAACTTGTAGGTAGTTTAAACTAATTTGAAAGCTTCTTAGTATAATTATGTTGCACCAAGGAATTTAGTTGGTGGCAAACGAGAGGTAGTTTAAAACTAATTGGCAAAGAATTCAAAGTTATATATCTATATGTCTTCTCCTAGAAATATTTTGAGGGATAATGCTAAGTTTTATAATATATGCTAGATAGAGACTAATCATTTATGACTAAATATGAATTGGATGATCATCTTCTTATCTTTGTCTTCATAATCCCACTAATATTCATTGAGATATTTAGAGTACATGAGCCTTATGGTAAATTTGAAATATTTTATGAATATTCCCTTAGGTTAGAAAACCATTGATCGTAAAGAAAGAGAGTTTGGTCACTGATAGAGACATTACTTTTAAGACTACCTTTGAGTAATCTTGTAATATTTCCCTTCTAGGTCAATATCCCAATAGATGGATCTTGAAGTTAAGAGTGGTCATGTATCCTTCAATCATATTTCATGGGAAAATGTGATGTTAATAAAAGGTAATCTATCCTTAAATCTTATCTCATCGAAAATTTTCATGCTAGGAAATAAAAATAAATGGTCTGTTAAGTTATAGTCATACTAGGAAATAAGAACACATGGGATTGATCACCATAATTAATCCTTTACTTGATCAAATCATTTTGATTAGAAAAATAATTAACACATAATTACATTAAATTTATTCCCTACTTCTAGATTTGTTTCTAATTCCCTACATTAATTTTTTTCTATAGAAGCCCATCATATCATTTCACCAAGGTAGGTATAACCTTTCATTATTCTCACTTCATTTCGTGCGTCATGGCATTCAATATCTAATTAAATGCCCATTATATATAATTTTGTGTTCAATAGATGTATTCACCATAATAATTTATAATGCCTAATCAATTCCACTAAGCGAACATGTTCACATCAATCACCAATATATCTTATGTGCATGGCATAATTACAAAGAACCTTACCTAAGAATACATATAAAAAATATAATTATGTCCATAAATTTGTTTAAGCTCTAATCAGACATTAAATTTATTTAATCTATAATTAGGTATAATCTATTTAGTGGGATGTTTGGAATCATATGATAGACTGATTGCTTATATATATATATATATATATATATATATATATATATATAAGCTAGTTTCATTCAATGGAGGACTCTAGATATAATCTAGTTTCATTCAATGGAGGACCCTAGATATAAGCTTGTTACTATAATTATATTGCACCATGGAATTCAATTGGTGGAAAAACGGAGTTGGTTTAAAACTATTTGTCAAAGAATTAAAAGGTATATAGCTGCTATATATTCTCTCCTACAAATTGCTATGTACTAATTGAATTGATTAGTTATTAATGGAAATAATAACACATGGGATTCATCACCATATTGAATCCCTAGACTAGCTTATGTTGATTAGAAAAATAATTAATACATAATTACGTTAAATTTACTCCCTACTTCCAAATTTGTTCTACGATAAATGTATTTCCTAGAAACCCATCACATCATTACATCAAGGTAGGTATATCCTTCCTATCTTCTCACTTCCTTTCATGTATCACGACCTTTAAGAATTCATTGTTCAATATATAATTTAGTGTCCATTACTTTATAAATCGTTTTTGAATAATCCTATCCACCCTAAAAATTCATAATTCCAAGTACCACTAAGGGCACAAGTTCATATCAATCACCAAAAAATCCTTTACACATAACATGATTATAAAACACCTTACTTAAGGATACATATCAAAATAGAATTATGTTCTTAAATTTGTTTAAGATGTAATTAGACATTATTTTTTTTAAATGTTTAATTAGACATTGAATTCAAAATAGGCTTTGAATTACTACACATGTCAAAAAGCCACAAAGAGATCTAAATGTCAAAAATCATTCATAGAAGAGTTTGAATGTCAACATCATTAAAATCCCAATATTATTAACATCCCAATGTCATAATATTAGTGTAGGTAATAGGAAATTGGTAATAGTTTAGAGTATAAGCCATTAGATTCAAGTGATATTGGAAATTTTTAGCTTTGTTTGCTTTGACTGCGAACTCATTTACCAAAAAGCTACTCACCCACCTACATGTTCACCGTCAAACTACTCACTCACTCACCCAAGAAAAACTCACACACCTACATTGACCTCATTTACCAAAAAGCTACTCACCCACCTACATGTTCACCGTCAAACTACTCACTCACTCACCCAAGAAAAACTCACATACCTACATTGACCCTAAGTTGACCCAAAGTATCCTAGTTTAGACGCTACATTGGACGCTTTTTGCGCCGAATCTTGTGCCCCAAAAATATTACATTGACGCCCAAAGTCGGCATAGATTGTGCCAACTTTAGCGCCGACTGGTGGTTCAACAAAAAAAAAAATCACGTGGGCTAGAACGAAAACTCATTTCCAAAAGACACGGGTGCAACCAAAGCACGGGTTGGGGTTTCTTGAGGTTGAATGGAGGTGAAACTTGCCAAAAACAAGGTGGAATCGAGCTAAGACGAGCTGAGACAGAGGTTAAACGATTTGAGCTTAGATTGAACTAAAATGTTGTTGGAACCTTTCTGTTTGCCCAAGTTTGTTTGTGATCGTTTCTTCTTTAATGAAGTTGCTGGAAAGTACAAAAAATGGAGTAATTTTATTTTTCATAAGAACAAAAAGTGATTCTTAACCGTTGCTATCTGATTTGATGGATTTTTTTTTAAAGATATAATATAGTTTATTGATAAAATTGGAGTTTTGGATTCATTTAAACTAATAGAGGCTAATGCTTTTCCAAGAACCAAAAAAAAAACAAAAAGAAGGGAGAAGAAATAAGCACCTTCGAAAATCGTGACCAAATCGACTTGCTCAAATCGTGACAGAAGGGATTTTCCCTAGCTCACTTAAAATCTCAAGCAGAGGGAAGGAAGCAAAATCTAGCCACAATGAGGTAAGTCATTGTCAATTTATAGATTTCTAATTGTCTCATTTTTTTAATATATTTTGGTTTTTTTTTTTATTCAAAACTTTGAAACAAAAAAAATATTTTATATATCTAGGGGCGTGAGACTGATCAGGAGAAAGAGGCCTTGACTTGGATATTGGGGATGGAGGTTGTTAAAAAACTTGACGGTGTAGACTTGAAAACGCTTGGAAGATACATAGAAAAACGATTCACTAACACCCTTGAAACATTGCAAGAAAATCAACCATGTCAAAGGGAATCAATTGATTCCCCAACCACTCCTGGAATGAGCAGAAGATCAAGGAGGAAATCATTTAAGATAACCTCTAAGAATTTGGAACAGAGAGCGAAGACCTCCAATGTCAAAGCCACTATTGAGACCCAAACTTCTTCCACCATGCCATGTTTTGGATCTTGCATTGGTACCTATGATACAAGGATAGAATATCACATGGTTTCAGGTGAAATATGAATGTTAGATGTTGGGAAGGTTCAAAAACCATATCCATTTGTCATTCTCAAAGATACCAATGCACCTACAGAAAGATAAAATTCACGACATGGAGTCTGAATTTGGTGTAGGTTGGTTAGTAGAAAAGGTGAAAAGACAAATGTCTCATAATTGCAAGAGATTCTGGTGCAACCAAACATAGAAGATAAAAAAACTCCCACCCAAGAAAAGGCTCAAAAAAAGGCCAATTGATGTCAGTTTAAAAGTATGAAAGAACTTGTAAAATCATATGAGAAGTCGGATGCACGGAAGAAGTCTGGTGAGGAGAGTACCCGGGTATTTGAATTTTCTCAGAATATTATATCAAATTTCTTAAATGATTTTTATATTTTATTTGTGCATAGTTAAATTGACTCAATGTATATTTCAGGACAAGGCCTCCAAATCTAGGCTTGCAAAACTCAATGCCACGCATCAAAATGGACAAAAAGGTCTACAAGCCTTGATCTACATATTTGTAAGTATATTTATTATGTTAAATGATATATATATATATATATTTTTATTTCCTAGAAAAAAGTAAATGATTGCATATTTATTAGTTTAACTAGTCTATGTGCCATGTTTTGACAAGAGCACAAATATGGTCGACATCCTACACATTTTGAAAAGGAAATGTTACAAAAAAGAAATTGGATCGACTTTGTAATATGGATGGAGAATGAGGTATCAATAGTACTAAAGGATCTCTTGCCTTGTTTTTTCCATAGTTTTTGTCAATGGCTCCCCATTTCGGAATCCTTGCCCTTTATTTCCTTTGAATTTTATGAACTTGTGGAATGTTCCTTGAAATTTATGGAGTTTGGAAATACTAACCCTTTTTTTGTGGCTCTTGATAACAAACATAGTTTGCCTAGAAGGGATTTCCCCCTTCCGTTTAATTTATTTATATTTTCCTACTATTTGGATAAATTGGATTTTCACCCAACATTCATAGGGCCTTCTTGTTGATGTTTTGGTAGCTTTGACGGGTATTAACCTCCAAGTGTAACCTTTGTACTTAGAATAGAATATTTCAGAATTAAGAAAACCATTAAATAGATATGTGAAAACCATAGAAGAGAAGTCATCCCAAGGAGAATAACAATAAATTATTCGAAGGCTCCAAAAAGAGAAGTCGACCCCACTTGGAAAAGTCACTTGGACATGCTAGTATAAATAAGGAGGAGCCTAGTTCATTTGGATACACTCTCTCACTCATAAAACAAGGCATAATTCTAAGGAGAAACTATGGTAGCAACTAGGGCGCAAGTCTAAGGAGCGGCAGTAGCATCTAGGGTACAAGTATTTTTGGTATCTCCTTCCTGTGCACTTCTCTTGGTAAAGGTATACTCTATTGGTATTGTGTTGCTATTGTAGAAGTGGTGCTTCTAGTTAGGTTTTATTTGTTGGTTCTAGTGTGGACTTGCCATAATCATTCTATCTAAGAAAAGGTTATTGTGCTCGGGGGTGGCATATGTGAATTCATATGGTTGGGTGACTGATGTGACATTATCTATGGTTAAATGAGCATATCAAATTTTTAACATGGTATCATAGCGAGGTTTCATTCGTAACATTCTAACTGTTAGAAGGAATATCCTCATCTTCCCCTGTTATCAATGTCATTGAGAACTTATTGAACCCACTAAGAAGGTCGCCTAAGTAGGGTGCATATTTTCCCCAGATCATATTTACAAATTTCTGAAGTTGAGAAAATATGATTTTCTCATAAAACCCTAGGTCAAGACGTCTAGAATTCAAAGGCTGAGTTGAAGTTGATTCTCATAGAAAGGAGGTCTCCTTGACATAATTCACTCACTGTGCCAGTTGCAGTACCAGTTGTAGTTCCTCTGGTCCAGTGAAGTTTATGGTAGCTTGTTGAGCAACTTATTGAAGGATGCTAAAATTACTATTGCCCTAGATCAACTTGCTATCCATTCTTCTGGCAGTTCCTGCAAGGGTTTCTGATTTTGCAGTGAAAACAAACCCTAACCCAAATTCGTTGGGCACTTTTAATGAAGTGTTGGGCCTAATTCTTGGTTTTCCTAGTGCACCCTAGCCTAGCACACCTTCTGGTACCCTTGGTCAGCAAAAGAATCAAGGTTTATTTTTTTAGTCCGACAAGTTGAAGTCAAACCTCTGGTCAAAGTTAAAGTTACAAGTTGACTTTAGTCAAAATATTAGATTGATTAAGGTTGAGATTTTAGATTTTATTTGCATTATATTCCCTAACTCATATTTCTTTCGAGAAAACATATTGTCTTAGTACAGGGGACAAGTTGGAGAGAATACTTGTCATCTTGAGTGAAGGAGATTTGGAAGAAAATCAACAACACTCATTCTTGGAGATAAGACTCCAGGTTCTAGGTTTGATTGATTAAATTGATAAGTTTCCAATTTGAACATATCAAGTTTGATCATTGCTACATTACAAGTAAACACTATAGTTGTCACAACAATCTTTGAAATGATCTATCACTGCTAGATACAATGAATACTTAGTAGCATGTGAGTATTATTGATATAAATGCTTATTGTACTTGTTTTCAAGCTGAACTAACATCTCCTCTAGGAGATATTTCTTGTTTTTCTTCCAGGACGATCACCTTGGTAATGATATGATGATTACCATGAAATTGTCTTTTATTCTTGTTAACATAGATATGTTCTTATGAAAATGATAGTATATTGAAAACAATTTTTCTCTTGTTGCTCTTTTCTCAGGCAAGTTATCTTCTAAATTCCATGGAGGTTACCATGGAAGAAAGATTGGTCACAACACTAAAAGAGTGTTGTTCCTACTTCTTATTATTGCACTTTTATTTTTTCTTGTGTTCCAGGCAGGTCACAAGTGATAGCTCTGAGAAGGATCTACTGTGACGATTGTTCTCGTTATTGTTTTTATTATTATTATAAGAGTATTATTTTGTCCATTGTTTTCCTTGTTGTTGGTCTTGTTTTGGGTAGGTCACAGGTGATAACTCTAAGGGGAGCTATAGTGAAGGTTGTAGGAGGCAACATATTAGATGGTCTTTAGTTTGAGACATGGAGTAGACTATCCAAATAAGAAGTTGTATACACGTCCGTATACATCCATTGATCGAAGAAAAAGAGGACAAAATTAAAACCTTATGGAAATAAGAATACTTTTGCGAGATACAGATTATCTCATATAGAGATTGATTGTGAGAATAAGGCTCCAAAGATGATTGAACATATCCAGCTAATTCAGATGATCACTCCTCAGATCATCAGGAAGAGTTAGAAGAGCCAAAAGGGCTTACCCAGAATCGTTGTAGTAACCAGGAAGAGACCAGCATGGTCCCTTGATACTTTGTAGGATGAAAAAGGTATACATATATGTGGCATTGAGTAGCCATATCATGAGGAGGAGGAGATGGCTCCACCAGTGGTGAGGTGGGAGACCCCACCAAGTACCAACTCAAAAGGAGCTAGAGTTCAGAGGGACTTAGCCATCACAATCCAGTAGGGAGGAGTAGCCTCCCCTGGACCGTTCATAGGAGATTATACTTCAGAGGAGATTATCACCTAAAGAGGGAGAAGATGGCTCCATAGATTATATAGACTCAGAGGGAGTCAAGATTCAGAGGGAGAATGGAGACTCAAAGGGATCATGGAGGCTCAAAGTGAGCCTGACCTCAGAGAGAGTCAATGGATTAGAGAATTTCATTTAGAAGGTATTCCTCCTCAGATTCATATAGGAGAGAGAGACGTCTTCGAGGACTGACAAATATGATGCCATGATTGAGGAACACCATTCCATCATTAAGAATGATGTTTAGGATGTGGTTCTGAGACCAAAGGAGAAATCAATTGTGAGTTCCAAATGGATTTACAAGACAAAACACTTAGAAAATGGTAGTATCAATAAATACAAGGAAAGGTTCGTGGATCGTGGATTCTCCCAGAAAGAAGGAATAAATTGTGAGGAGACATTTGCTCGTGTGGCAAGGTACACTTCGATTAGAGCTATACTTGTGATAGTCGTAGTGATGAAATGGAAGGTACATCAAATGGATGTGAAGACATCCTTCCTAAATGGTGTAGTGGAAGAAGAAGTGTACGTGGAGCAGCCACAAGGATTCGAGACACATGACAGAGAGACTCATGTTTGCATATTGAAGAAAGCCTTGTATGGATTGAAACAAGCACCCAGGGCATGGTACGGTAGAATTGGAAACTTTATAATGAGATTGAGATTTACCAAGAGTAAAATAGATCCTAACCTTTACTACAAGGTTGAGAATAATGGACCAGTGATATTACTATTATATGTGGATGACCTGTTTCTAACAGGGGACGAGAATCTCATCACAGAGTTCAAGAGAAATCTTGCATCTGAGTTAGAGATGAAATACCCGGGTATGGTGCATTACATTTTGGGTCTAGAGGTGTGGAAAAACCAAATGAGATTTTCTTGTGCCAAGGAAAATATGCGGTAGAAATCTTGAAGAGATTTGATATGATGGATTGAAAATCCATGCCCACATTAGTGGTGATGAACCTGAAGTTATTGAGTGATACTTCTTCAGAGATAATGGATGTCGCTATGTATAGGAATATGATTGGTTCATTGATGTATTTGACGAACACTAAAACATATATATTCTTTGTTGTGAACACTTTGAGTCAGTATATGGTTGAACCAAGACATGTTCAATTGGTTGCGGAAAAGCATGTGTTGAGGTACTTGAAAGGTACAATTGACTATGGAATTAGATATGTTTTAGATCATGAGATAATCCTGCAAGGCTATACTGATTCAAATTGGGCTAGTAGTTTCACAGAACAAAAGAGTACATCTAGATGTTGCTTTAGTTTGGGATCAACTATGATATCATGGTTCAGGAGGAAGCATACTAGTGTGGTGCATAGTACCACTGAGGCAGAGTATATAGCAGTGTGTTCATCTAGAAGCGAAGAAATGTGGCTTTGGAACCTTCTTGCAGGATTGTTTGATCTCGAGTTACAGGCGACTTGTATATGGTATGGCAACCAAAAATGTGTGAAGTTGTCAAAGAACCCGATGTTTCATGACAAGTCCAAGCGTATCAAGATCAGGTACCATTATATCAGAGATATGGTGCAGAAGGGAGCAGTGAAGCTCCAATATGTCACTACAGATGAACAAATAGCAGACGTGTTGACCAAGCTTCTATCAAGGGTGAAATTTTTTTACTTTAGGGACAAGCTTAGAGTGGTCCAAAAGGACGTCCCTCGTAAGAGGGAGTGATGAGTCACATATGTGATTCTAGGGGTAGTATCTTGTAGAGTGTGGAAGCAATGGGTGGTCATTTACAGGCATGTTACTTATTGTGGCACCATTCAACATGACCTTGCACAAGGTCAACATATGCCGAGCCTTCAGGGCTGATGAGTTTACCATCTTTTCAAGTTGGAGGGCCAACCTGTGTGGTTGGAGGTGTTTCCTAGCCTTGGGATAGATGGGTAGTGTGTGTGCACTAAATCACCTAACCCTCATGGTTAGATGCCCAGTCACTGTGGGATGGATTCCTGGTGTGCCAACCAGAAGAACTAGCTCTAGGGCTAGTTTCTAGATTCTATGTGAGCTGGCAAGTTGCAGTTTCCTAGACTCCGTTTGGATTGGGTAGTAGCGCAATTCTTTGTAAACTAGATCAACTACATTTTCCAAATTTTGTGTGAGTTGGCAAGTTGCATTTTCCTAGACTCCATTTGGATTGGGTAGTAGCATAGTTCTGTGTAAACTAGCTCAACCGCATATTCCATATTATGTGTGAGTTGGATGATTGCCTAGTTCTGTGTGATCTAGATGAAATCGCTATAATGACATAAGTTCTGAAAGGATGATGAGGTTGTTCCCACTAGAGAGATTTTATGTGTGTTGATGAGGCCCCAAATGCATGACTATGACATGACCATCAAATAGTCTATATGTGACTATGACAGAGCCTATGTGGCTGTGATGATGATACTTGTGACATGATCTGTTTGATCATGAGATGGCATGTGTGGCCATGCTACTTGAGACATTATTTGTTTGATCATTAGATAACTTATGTAGCTATGGTGATGCTACATGTAGACTGGTCTGCAAGACCATATGAATTTTTCCCATGCCATGTGAGATGGATGGATGTGTTTGAGACCATTACATGAAGAACATCTTAGTTGATACTTCCCTAACTAAGAGGGAGTGTTGATGTTTTGGTAGCTGTGAGAGGTATTAACATCCAAGTGTAACCTTTGTACTTAGAATAGACTATTCTAGAAGTAAGAGAACCATTAAACATATGTGTGAAAACTGTAGACAAGAAGTCTTCCCAAGGAGAATAATAATAAAGTATTTGAAGGCTCCAGAATGAGAAGTCAACCCCACTTGGACAAGCTAGTATAAATAAGGAGGTTCCTAGATCATTTGGATACACACTCTCACTCAAAAAATAGGGCGCAAGTCTAAGGAGTAGTTGTGGCAACAGCTAGGGTGCAAGTTTGAGGAGCAACAGTAGCAGCTAGGGCACAAGTCTTTCTGGTATATCCTTCTTGTGTGCTTCTCTTGGTAAAGGTATGCTCTATTGGTATTGTGTTGTTGTTTCCACAATGGTGTTTCTGGTTATTGTTTATTTGTTGGTTCTAGTGTGGACTTGACTAAATCATTCTATCCAAGAAAATGTTATTGTGCTCGGGGATGGAATATGTGAATGCCTATAGTTGGGTGACAATGATGTGACATTGTCTATGGTTAAATGATCATATCAAAATTTTAACACTTGTCTAGCTCTTATAGGCCTATTAAATTGATTAATCATTATCATAATAGAATCCCTCTCTTTACTAATCATTTAATTAACCCCCATTAGGGATAATTAATCTTCATTAATTCATTAACCTTGTAATTACATTTTTATTTGGCCTAAATTACTGGCTTGGTAAAACCAAGGATTACTTCCCTTTCACCTTGGGAATCCCACTATTCGAGGTGGATTTAGTGTTAATTATTATATCAATACTATGTCACGTTAACTTATAATCTAATTATGTTACTAAATAGTTTTTAATTAATTATATTATAATATAATCTTGTTTAATTATATTATAATATAATTAAATATATCAAAGGGCATTTAGGGTTATTAATATTAATTAACGCCTAAGTCATCGGACTTCGGCGTAATTAATCTCCATGCTTTCATGAACTTACCCATAACTCCCAAATGCCAAAGCTCCAGAGAGGGTCCCACTTATATTATACAGTGATGCAAATATAATAAATTAAATTTACATTTATGCTAACATTGGAACACAGAAAGGTAGGTTCATGCCTTCATCCATTTTATCTCATGCACTATATCACCCAAACATCCTGGAGTCGGGAGTCCCAAACTCTTGAAGTCCCAGAGTTCCGAAGTGGTTCCACGCACATGGGTTATAATACGCATATAATATAATTAATTGGGAAAAGGTTGACCTCGTCCACGTAAGAGTTTTATAATATTATATAATATATTATAATACCATAAGCCCCCTTAAAGTTTGTAGCTAAGAATTATAATTTTCCATTAAGTGCTTTCCTAAGGAGACTCCGGGCCAAAAGCCTTCAGTAGTTATCACAATGCAATCACTTCAACATCACGAAGCCCTAAA
>JASDQU010100356.1:92880-111606 GCA_032191745.1 Picea mariana
ATATATTACCATTTTTCTGCACGTATTCAATGCCCGGTGAGGTTTAATTTGAATTTTTTTTTCCCATACATGAAAAAATAGGAAAAAGAAATATAGTTTTCCAATGTTTATAACATAATTTAATAAAATCCTAATCCAACAAAATCTCTCTATTCTGGAAATTTACATTTCTACTAGAATTTACAGCCTACTAAAATTAAGGGGATTCTTCCCAAATGTTTAGGGAATTGAACCCAAATTTAGCATAAATGCTTATTAATTCCCAAATAGAATTTTAAGAGATTTTGTATTTAAATTCAATTAGGAAATTTCATGTATATTTCATAATTATTTTTCCTTAATACCTATTTATAATGACTTTTAGTGTTTTTCAATATTAGGGTTATTTCCTAAACCCCAAACACAGATCTAATATCCTCTAAGTTTTCTGGTAAAATGCTTTAGGACAACTTGGAATAAAACACTATCATGCATAAATCAATCTCTCTCCTTTTTAGATGCTTAATAAAGATTTTAATTGTTCATTCATCATTTCATATGCATTAATCAAACTGTGAAAATCAATCAACCACAACATTCATTCCCAGCATTTGGCATAGACAATCACAAGGTGAAGTTGTTCACCAACATAAAATTTAGCTATAACATTTTCACATTCACACCTAAATTTTCAAAGTACTTTTAACAGAAAATTGAGCTTATATTTCTCTCAAACACAGTCTATAGTTATCTATGAATTTAACACTATAGAGATTTTAGCAAAATATACTTATCTAGAACCATAAAATGTTGTAATTGTTGAAAGGGGAGCCCTTTTCCAACAAACTATAGGCACAACAACTCCTGGAATGGTTTATCACTAGCCACCTCCTAGTGAGATCATGATTCCCTCAGAGAGATTCTTCCTTTTGTTAAGCAACAACCAGGGATGGTGTTGGATTACTGAGAGGGGGGGTGAATCAGTAATAACGTAATTATAATAATTTTTCTCCAAATAATCCAAGTGTTATATCAATGTAGAATTTTCATCCAATAATGAACAATAAGAAATGAACAATCACACACATACAAAGTACACTAGTGTTTTACATGGAAACCCAAATTAGGAGAAAACCACAAAATACTTTATCTTATATGTGTTGAAGAATTACATTCATTGGAAGCACCAACTTCCTTTGTTTTCCAACTGCAACTGGAAGGAGGCTCAAACGCCCTAGTTTCTCAGGCTACAACCTGAGGAAAGCTCCAACTCCCCAACTCTTTAGCTACAACCAAAAGGAGGCTACAACCCCCTATGTTCTCCGGATACAACCGGAAGGTGGCTACAACCACCTGTCCTTGCCTCGTCCAACCACCCTGAAGTAGAAGTAGAATGATGGAACCACTGTCACACTATCACTGTGAGATATACCGCTGTAAACATGTACCAATAAACCCGAACCATGCATAAACCATGCATCAACTTTTACCTCAACTTGTAATCAACCTGTACCAAAAACAAGTGCATCAACCATGCACCAACCTATACCAAACAATCTGTAATCAACCTGTACCATAAACAAGTGAAACCAACCATGTACCAAGTATGTACCAATTATGTGTCAAGTACTCATCAACTATGACTCATCAATATGTACCAACATCATCAACTATACACCTCGTGTATGTGCCAACTCCTCAATTACTTGTCTCAACCATGTACCCACTTGTACCTCAACCAAAATCCCTCATCAATTTCATCATTCAAATATGATTTGTAACTCTGTAATAGACCTGGTATACATGATCACATACCTGCAAACCTTCCTTAACTTTAACAACAAGAGACTAGAACTTTCATCAAACGTTTCTTTAGTCTCACAAGACTAGTTTTGGATTAGTCAACAACCCTAACCTGGAATAATCATAACTTTGTACCTATAATGAATGAAGATCTAAAACTGATACACAATGTTCTTCAGTGTGTTTTATGCAATTCCTCCAGGTGTCACTACTTGGAACCTCTCAAAAAAGGATTTATGGTAAAAATGGCACACCTTGCTGAATTATGGCTTATTCTAGAGAGCGACCTTGTAGAGCGTGCCCTTGGAAAGCATCATCAAAATAATTTATCCTTCCTTGAATTTTGGCCTTATTTTCTTCACTTTCCTCAGAAATTCGGCTTAGATATCCCTTGGTTACCTCAAACACCTATAGGTATTCAATATGCTCAAGTGTGTCTTAAATGAGAGAGTCTTGCCTCTTATTTATACTCTCCAAGTAGCTTCCTTAAAAACATCTTCTAGGTCACTTTGCCCACTTTCCTTATTTTAGGGTTAACCCACTTCTAATTTCTCCATTAAATTTATTATTGAATTAATTTATTTTGCATTCACTTTGAATTATAGTACACTCATCAATTCACTTTATTATTTACCTTTTAAAATCTCTTAAACCACTTTGACTAATTTGACCTTTTGGGGATTCTAGATGACATATGAGGGTCCTCCAACTTCGTAAGGCCATAACTCTCAAACCGTGGGGAGTTATGTAACGTTCCACATACCACCAGAAATGGAATGACATGTACTATCCATATAGAATAGTATTACCTAAAAATATATCAAAACGCATACCATTATCCATCAAACAAACTTGGTTCCATTACCCAAACTTGGGTTCTCCAACTTCTCATGGCCATAACTCTCTAATTGTGAGGAGTTATGTGACGTTCCACATACCACCAAAAATGGCATGACAAGCACTATCCATATAGGATATTTTCACTGACAAATTCACTGGCATTCATCTCATTATTCCACAAATAAGAATGGGTTCTCTAACCATACTTCTAGGATAACTCAATCCACAAAATGTCTTCCCATGAGGGATTTCACCATAAAGGGACCACTTTGGAGTTCATCCATTTCTACTTATTATCAACCATGATAAGACAATAACAAGTCATCTTTACATCAAACAATATTGGGTCCATTACCCAACCTTTGTGCTACGGGGATTTCTTTGAAGGTTAACATCAATGACAACCAACCTTAATCAACAGATGGAGGTTACTCTCCTCTTCCCATAGGAGCCTGGCAGACCTATTTTCTCTCAACCAAGAAAGGGGGTAAGCAATGAGTGTTTCCTCAATCACTCATCTTCTTTGCAACCGTGTTTATCATCTTGGTTAGAAAACACTAGCCAATAGTTCATGTATCCATAAACAAATTCATTTTTCAGTTATCTCCAGAACCAAAGAGCTCCACATGCTCTCCCTCTTCAAAAATGGTCACTGGACCCATTCCTCTTGCATCCTCTTCTCTGCCCAGGATTTTCCTTCCTTTTCTTTCCTTTCCCAGCAATATTTCGGGGATCCATTTCCCAATTTCATGGGTCAGATCAGTAAGTTTCTAGATGGGTAGTCTACCCATATCCTCATTGACTCTTGAGGTAGAGTTCCCAACCACCAACTTGACTGGTAATTAAATTCTCTAGGTCAGAGGATTGTTCTGGGTCTAGACAAGTTCAATCTAGCAAAGTATTGGTCTGGTAAGGGCCATTTCAACCATTACTGGTTCCCCTCACCATCTCTCTCATGCATCATAATCTACATTGGCATCCCCTTCAACAGTTATGCAACATCTTCCATTTTATTTAGTAACAAAAATATATACATTACCTTCTATAAAAAAGGTTCATCAATTCCAACATCCACACACAATCAATTTGCCCATAGTCTCTTAGAAAACTATAGTTATATTTACAAGGTGGGGGAAACAAGGGTATTGCAACCTCCTTGGGGGATAAAAACCTAACGGAGAATTTTTTTTGAGTTTCATGAGATGTTGCAAGCTTGTTTAGGCATGGTATAAGTGACCACTTTGTCCATCCGCTCTTGAGGCATGGTTTCATAAATTGGACCCCTTAATCCAAATGTTGCATTGCTTCTAACTGATCAAAACCCTAGTTCTTGAAATCGATGAGTAAAACAACTTCTAAGGCATTGCACCTAGGAGTGAGGGGTGTTCTAGATGAAATCGTATGGGAAGAATCCAACGGAGTCGACGGTTCCTCAATCCAAGTCTTGGTTTTCATTTTATGTGCAGTTTCAAGCCACATCCCAAACCATTTTAGAGACTCTTTGCCAAAACCTCCTCGGGGCATAAAAACCTAATGGAGCAACATTTTTTAGTTTCATAATATGCTAAAAGATTATTTAGACATGGAATGGGTCCTCCGAGGCATAGGAACCAGGAGTGAGGGGTGCTATAGTTGAAATCGTATGCCAGGAAACCAATGGAGTCGACAGTTCCGCAATACAAGTCTCGGTTTTCATTTTATACCCAATTACAAGACTCATCCCAAACCATTTCGAGAACTCTTGGCCAATTCCTCTTTGGGGAATAAAAATCTAACATAGCAACATTTTTTAGTTTCATGAGATTTTGCAAGCTTATTTAGGCATGGAATAGGTGACCACATTGTCCATCTGCTCCCAAGGCACGGTTTCATAAATTGGACCTCTTAATCGAAAAGTTGCATTACTTCTTACTAGAAAAAACCCTAGATCTCGAAATCGATGAATAAAGAAACCTCTGAGGCATGGGACCCAAGAGTGAGGGGTGATCTAGCTGAAATTGTATGCCAGGAATCCAATGGAGTCAACGATTCCTCAATTCGAGTCTTGGTTTTAGTTTCATGTGCAGTTGCAAGCTGCATCCCAAACCATTTCAGGGACTCTTGGCTAATTCCTCCTTGGGAAATAAAAACCTAACAAAGCAACATTTTTGAGTTCTGTGAGATGCTACAAGATTATTTAGGCATGGAATAGGTGACCACATTGTCCATCCACTTCCGAGAAACGGTTTCATAAATTAGACCCCTTAATCGAAATGTTGCATTGCTTCTTACTGGATAAAACCCTAGTTCTCAGAATCAATGAATAAAGAAACCTCTGAGGCATGGGACCCAGGAGTGAGGTGTGATCTAGCTGAAATCGTATGCCAGGAATCCAACAGAGTCGACGGTTCCTCAATCTGAGTCTTGATTTTCGTTTTATGACCAGTTGCAAGTTGCATCCCAAACCATTTCAGGGACTCTTTGGCCAATTTCTCCTCGGGGCATAAAAACATAACGGAAAAACATTTTTGAGTTATGTGAGATGCTACAAGTTTGTTTAGGCATGGTCTAGGTGACCACATTTTCCATCTTTTCCAAAGGAAATGTTTCATAAATTGAACCCCTTAATCCAAATGTTGCATTGCTTCTTACTGAGCCAAACCCTAATCCTCGAAATCGATGAATAAAACAACTTCTAAGGCATGGGACCTAGGAGTGAGGGGTGATCTAGCTAAAATCCTATGCAGGAATCCAACGGATTCGACGATTCCTCAATTCGAGTCTCAGTTTTCATTTTATTCCCAGTTGCAAGTCGCATCCCTAACCATTTCGGGGACTCTTGTCTAATACCTCATCGGGGCATAAAAACCTAATGGAGCAACATTTTTGAGTTTCGTGACATGTTGGAAGCTTGTTTAGGCATGGACTAGGTGAACACTTTGTCTGTATGCTCCCGAGGCACGGTTTCATAAATTGGACCGCTTAATCCAAATGTTGCATTGTTTCTTACTGAGAAAAACCCTAGTTCTAGAAATCGATAAATAAAGTAACCTTTGAGGCATGGGACAAGGGAGTGAGGGGTGCTCTAGATGAAATCATATGCCATGAATGCAATGAAGTCGACGGTTCTAAAATACGAGTCTTAGTTTTCATTTTATGCCCAGTTGCAAGTCGCATCCCAAACCATTTCAGGGACTCTTGGCCAATTCCTCCTCGGGGCATAAGAACCTAATGGAGAAGCATTTTCGAGTTCTATGAGATGTTGCAAGCTTGTTTAGGCATGGAATAGGTGACCACTTTGTCCATCCACTCCCAAGGCACAGTTTCATAAATTGGACCCCTTAATCCAAATGTTGCATTGCTTCTTACTGAGAAAAACCCTAGTTCTCCAAATCGATAAATAAAGAAACCTCTGAGGCATGGGACCTGGGAGTGAGGGGTTCTCTAGTAGAAATAGTATGCCAAGAATCCAACAGATTCAATGGTTCCTCAATCTGAGTCTCGATTTTCATTTTATGCCTAGTTGCAATTCGCATCCCAAACCATTTCATGGACTCTTGGCCAATTCCTCCTCGGGGTATAAAAACCCAAGGAGCAACATTTTTGAGTTTCGTGATATGCTGCAATATTGTTTATGCATGGAATAGGTGACCACGTTGTCCATCCACTCCTAAGGTATGGTTTCATAAATTTCACCCCTTAATCCAAATGTTGCATTGCTTCTTACTAAGCAAAACCCTAGTTCTCGAAATCAATGAATAAAGCAACTTTCGAGTCATGGGACCTAGTAGTGAGGGGTTCTATAGCTGAAATCCTATGTCAAGAATCCAACAGAGTCTATGGTTCCTCAATGCGAGTCTCGGTTTTCATTTTATGGCCAGTTGCAAGTCACATCCCAAACCATTTCAGAGACTCTTGGCCAATACCTCCTTGGGGGATAAAAACCTAGTGAAGCAACATTTTTGAGTTTCATGAGATGTTGCAAGCTTGTTTAGGCATGGTCTAAGTGACTACTTTGTCCATATTATCCTGAGGAACAGTTTCATAAATTGGACCCCTTAATCCAAATGTTGCATTGCTTCTAACTGAATGAAACCCTAGTTCTCGAAATCGATGAGTAAAGAAACTTTTGAGGCATGGCACCTGGGAGTGAGGGGTTTTCTAGCTGAAATCATAAGCGAAGAATCCAATGGAGCAAATGGTTCCTCAATCTGAGTCTCAATCATCGTTTTATGCATAGCTGCAAGCCGCATCCCAAATCATTTTAGGGACTCTTGGCCAATACCTCCTTGGGGTCTAAAAACCTAACGGAGCAACATTTTTGAGGTCCTTGAGATGTTGCAAGCTTGTTTAGGCATGGATTAGGTGACCACATTTTCCATTCTCTTCCGAGGCACATTTTCGTAAATTGGACCCCTTAATCCAAATGTTGCATTACTTCTTACTGGGTGAAACCCCAGTTCTCGAAATCGATGAATAAAGCAACCTCTGAGGCATGGGACCTAGGAGTGAGGGGTGATCTAGCTGAAATTGTATGCCAGAAAACCAACATAGTCGATGGTTCCACAAAATGACTCTCGATTTTCGTTTTATGCCCAGTTGCAAGCCGCATCCCAAACCATTTCGGGGACTCTTGGCCTATTCCTCCTTGGGGCATAAAAACCTAACGGAGCAACATTTTTTAGTTCCGTGAGATGATGCAAGATTTTTAAGGCATGGACTAGGTGACCACATTGTCCATCCTCTCCTGAGGCACAATTTCATAAATTGGACCCCTTAATCGAAATGTTGCATTGCTTCTTACTGGGAGAAACCCTAGTTCTTGAAATTGATGAATAAATCAACCTCCAAGGCATGGGTCTCGAGAGTGAGGGGTACTCTAGCTAAAATTGTATGCTAGGAATCTAACAAAGTTTACGGTTCCTCAAACCGAGTTTCGATTTTCATTTTATGTGCAGTTGCAAGCCGCATCCCAAACCATTTCGGGGACTCTTGGTCAATTCCCCCTTGGGGCATAAAAACCTAACGAAGCAGCATCTTTGAGTTCCTTGAGATGTTGCAAGCTTGTTTAGGCATGGAATAGATGACACATTGTCCATCCTCTCCTGAGGCACGGTTTCATAAATTGGATCCCTTAATCGAAATGTTGCATTGCTTCTTAGTGGGGGAAACCCTAGTTCTCGAAATCGATGAATAAAGCAATCTCTAAGGCATGGGACTTGGGAGTGAGGGGTGCTCTAGTTAAAATCATATGCCAGGAATCCAATGGAGTCGATAGTTCCTCAATATGAGTCTCTTTTTTCTTTTTATGCCCAATTGCAAGCCGCATCCCAAACCATTTCAAGGACTCTTGGTCAATTCCTCCTCGGGGCATAAAAACCTAACAGAGCAACATTCTTGAGTTCCATGAGATGTTGCAAGCTTTTCTAGGCATGGACTAGGTGACCACATTGTCCATATGCTCTTGATGCATTATTTGATAAATTGGACCCCTTGATCCAAATGTCGCATCGCTTCTTACGGAGCCAAACCCTAGTTCTCGAAATTGATGAATAAAGAAACTTATGAGGCATGGGACCCAGGAGTGAGGGGTGTTCTAGCTGAAATCATATTCTAGGAATCCAACGGAGTCGATGATTCCTCAATCCAAGTATTGTTTTTAATTTTATGCCCAGTTGCAAGTCACATCCCAAATCATTTTTGGGACTCTTAGCTAATTCCTCCTCGAGGCATAAAAACCTAACAGAGAAACATTTTTGAGTTTCGTGAGATGTTGCAAGATTTTTATGCATGGAATAGGTGACCACTTTTTCCATCCTTTCCCAAGTCACGGTTTCATAAATTCGACCCCTTAATCCAAATGTTGCATTGTTTCTTACTGGTGAAACCCTAGTTCTTGAAATCGATGAATAAAGCAACCTCTGAGGCATGGGACCCTGGAGTGAGGGGTGCTCTAGCTGAAATTGTATGCCAGGAATACAATGGAGTCAACAATTCAGCAATACGAGTCTCAGTGTTTGTTTGATGCCCATTTACAAACCGCATCCCAAACTATTTCAGGGACACTTTGTCAACTCCTCCTCGGGGCATAAAAATCTAACGGAGCAACATTTTTTAGTTCTGTGAGATTATTCAAGATTGTATAGGCATGGAATAGGTGACCACTTTGTCCATCCTCTCCTGAGGCACAATTTCATAAACTGGACCCCTTAATCGAAATGTTGCATTGCTTCTTACTGAGCAAAACTTTAGTTCTCAAAATCGATGAATAAAGCAACCTCTGAGGCATGGGACCCGGTAGCGAGAGGTGCTCTAGCTGAAATCATATGTATTCTAGGAATCCAACGAAGTCGACGGTTCCTCAATTTGAGTCTTGGTTTTCATTTTATTCCCATTTGCAGGTCGCATCCCAAACCATTTCAGGGACTCTTCGCCAATTCTTCCTTGGGGCATAAAAACCTAACGGAGCAGCATTTTTGAGTTCCATGAGTTGTTGCAAGATTGTTTAGGAATGGACTAGGTGACCAAATTGACCATCCGCTCCCTAGGCATGGTTTCATAAATTGGACCCCTTAATCCAAATGTTTCATTTCTTCTTACTAAGCAAAACCTTAATTCTCGAAATCGATGAATAAAGAAACTTATGAGGCATGGGACCTAGGAGTAAGGGTTTCTCTAGCTAAAATCATATGCCAGGAATCCAACAGATTCGACGGTTCCTCAATCTGAGTCTCATTTTTTGTTTTATGCCTAGTTGCAAGTCGCATCCCAAACCATTTTAGGGACTCTTGGCCAATACCTCCTTGGGGGATAAAAACCTAACGAAAAAACATTTTTGAGTTCCGTGAGATGATGCAACCTTGTTTAGGCATGGTCTAAGTGACCACTTTGTCCATCTTCACTCGAGGAACAATTTCATAAATTGGACCCTATTGACCTCCTATTTCAACTGGGGGGTCAACTCGATGTACCATGAAGATATGGACCTTATGGTGCTACCAAGTTGAAGACTTGTTGGTTCTACAAGGCAGTTTTGGCCTCATCACGTATTTTTGTAATTGGAATTTGCGTCCCCTGCATGGGATAATAATGTAATGGGTCTGCATGGATCATAGTTTAAGTTATTTTCCTAGGAATTTATCATTAGAGAAGTCCTTTCATCGAGTGTTTTTTTTCCTCGGGTTATTAATTTGACCTAACCAGCCTTATTAATTTCCCTTGAGTTTTTCACTCCCACAATAATCCTCCAAAGTGGTGAAAGGAGTTATAATGGTCTATCCCTATGGTGACTCATGTCTAGGAATATTTTAAATTACCATGCTAGACATCTACTAGAGTCTTGCATAATTTCGTCGAGTCTAAAGTATTTTTTTTATTTTTTTAAAATTACCTAGTTAATGGTAATTTTAATTATTTTTTATGAAAAAATGTAAAAACTAGGTCCTTGGGATTTTTTATATGATTATTTGTGCTCAAAAGAAATGGAATGAGACCCCCAAAACCCTTGGACCAAGTTTCAGCTCAATTGGACAAGTTTTACTAGGTCATTTTCCATGAGGAGTCCAAGTTAGTGAAAAATCAGCAAATAATTGGCTAAATTAAAAAAGCCAAAAATTGTAAAATGAGAAAAAAGTCATGAGAGAGAGTGGGAAAGGTTTCCTAACCTTTTTCCTAATTTGGAAAAATAATTTTCCACTTAAAAGACCCCCCCTTTCCTAGCCAACAACTTAAAGTGGTGTTCCCTAGTTAATTGACATGTGGGAATTAAAAAGTTTAAGTGAAAAAAGCCACCTAAACCCTAAATTCACCCTCCTTGGTGTCTAACTTAATGTTTGACCATAGGAAAAGGTGTTTTCCTCCTTTACACCTCACCCCCTCACTCACTTACCAAAACCCTAAAAGTGACTCTTCCTTGACTTTGTCTATTTCTCTTGGATGTGTGACACTTGTAACTCATCCAAGAGGAGTCACTCTTGGCTCCCAAGTATAAAAGAAAAATTCTCCTCCCTCATTTCAGACATCTATTCTCAGTGCAAGGTTACTCTACCCAAATTTTTCTTCTCCTCTCCATTCTCTCCCACTCTTCTCTCTCCTTCTTTCTTGCTCTCTCATTCTTCTCTCAAGCTTGTGGCAAGTATTTGTCCAAGCTTGCTTCTAATACAAGAAATATTTGGAGTATACATGGTGTTGAGAGTCTTCTTGGTGCCATCTTGCTTAATGAGGTGATTTTGTTCTAGTTATTTCTTGTTTTCATTTGTTGTAGATCTAGAGTAGAGATCCCAAGCAAAGTATTTTGCTTGGGTAGATCTTTTGGTAGTATTATCATAGATCTAGTGAGAATTTCATGTATATTTAACAAAGTATTTTGTTTCATTACTTGAATGTGCTCACCCCTCTCTCTTTTCTGTAGCATTGTCTCAAGGAATTTGCAGGTCACCTAAGGGTTTTGAAGATAGATTTCAGATCTGGAAATCTTCCTCATCATCCACTTAAAACCTCTAATATTTTATGTTTTGGTTTTTTCTTCATATTCCTTTATATTTGGGTAGGTTTTTGTTCTGAAGTAGACCAAAATCGAATAATATACTGCTGGCTTTGTACTACAAATTTCTAGTTTTCACTAACAAAAATTTTCTGCAGATTTTTTGTCATTTTTGCAACTTTTCCAAGTTTTTTGCGGGTTTGTGACAGAAACAGGGACCTAACTGTAATTAAAGGTCATTGATATTGTATAAATAAGAGAAACAAAATCTCATTTTTATTCATCATCACTCATCACACAAGTGGTGAAGTCTGAAATTTGCGCCCTTTTCAAGGGTTATTGGTTGAAATTTTAGGCACACTTCTTGGAGGAGGCTATTTTTTATGTTTCTTGGCTATTTTCATGGTGTAGGATCTTCAACTAGGATTTAAGCTTGATTATTCTTTGCGAAGTAAGTAGAAAATCTGCATTTCTTTATTGTGAATGAATGTTTATGGTGAATTTACTTGTTTCATATCAAAGATTATGAAATTGCTTGCTTGAAACCCTAGGAGAAAGACATATGTTATTATATTTTTCTCTATAATTTTCCACTTGTTTAAATTTCTCAATAAAGCACCTTATAAATGAAATAGATACTAGATCCCTACCATTTTAGCACTCTAGTAACCCTACTTCATTGCATATTGCATATTTTATTTCAAATTGTCTAAGGAAAAGAGAAATCGCTAGGGCCTAAGTTTCCTTACTTGCTAGAAATTATCTCTAGGACCTAGATGTTTGAGGCCTTGGGCTACCAACACCTCTCTAATCTCCTCAATCTCCTTTGACTAAGTATTTTCATTTCTTTCCTCTAAGAGTTGTTGTTGTTATCATTGACTCCATTACCCTAAAAGGCACTAGTCTACTCAGTACAAGTGATTGATTGATCAAACAAATTTCAAACCATCTTCCTTGGAGCATTTACTAAATTCTACTAACCCTAGATTATCCAAATTCACTAACTAACTTTATGTTGTTGCAAAAGATTGATACAACCATCTAACAACAACAAATTGACCCTAAAAGTGACATGTTTTGCTAACTAGACATTGCTAAAACTGCTTGTGACTATCTGATATCAATTTGCCTAGTTAAATCTATTATTTCAAGTCTTTTCTCAATCATTTTGAAGCATAATTATTGTGGATGTTACAAATTTATCATTGTTGTTATAAACTGTTATACTACTGCAATTTTATATCAGCTAGTCTATTTTTAAAGAGTTCATTGTCTTATGAAGCATTAATATCATTTTGGTACTTGGAAAGTGCCCTTTTTTCTCTTTGTTGTCTTGTTCTGGGCATGTACACAATATTTCTCTTTTGCTTCATCTCTAATAAGACACAAAGAACCTTTTTGAGTGACCTGTGAGAGGGGAGGGACTTTCTTGTATCATTTGCCTTAGCATTCTCAAACCCACAGGTCATTGGGGACATATACCCTAGGGTACTGTTACATAATCTCTCCCGGAAACATCCCACATCCAGTGAGCATTAACCCAATAGGACGTCCTAGTGTTACCTCCAAACTTGTCTTATAGATTAGTATAATGTCTTTGAGCACTTGTCCGGGTAAAAGGGGTTTTATGCACATGTTTAATAACTTGATGATTAGATGTGATTGACATTGCTATGATCCCTATGACTTATGAGCCCATGGAGGGTGTATATGTTGATGTTTTAGGACCATACCCGATGGACAGGTACACATGGGGAGATTATCCGTTCGGAAATCCATGGGATTGAAATCCCACTAGATGGATGCTAAGACCCCAATAGGGAGAAAAGATAGATCAGATGATTGCACAAGAGAAAGGGAGGACATTCCACCAAAGGCAGCTTGGTAGACCCATACCCAGGGGGGTTGTGCCCTTTCCACCAGGATGTAGGCCTTGGAAGGATTGTGACATCACCTAGGGCACCCATGACATCATCCAGTGCTTATGGAGGTTTTGGGAGGCAGTTATGTGCCAAGTGGCACGTGTGGCAGGTTCTTGAGGCCCAAGAAGGCCTAACATTTTTCCCCAGGAGGCCAATGTTGCCCTAAAAGGGCCTAACGTCACCCTAAAAGGGCATGACATCATCATTTATGCTTGATTTAGGGTTTTAATTATAACATTTAATGTAAAACAATATTTTGATGTAAATTTGGCCATGTCGGCCTTTTGTGACCTAAGCTAAAATTAAAGGTCATTGCTATTGTATAAGTAGAGAGCTAAAACTCTCTTTTTGTCATCATCTTTCACTCACCCTTTGGTGAGGTCTGAAATTTGTGCCCTTCTTAGGGTTTTTGGCTGAAATTCTAGTGCGCACTTGTTGAAGGAGGGATATTTTTGGTGTAATTGGCATTTTTCTTGGTGGAAAGTTTACAACTAGGGTTTTGCATTGATGATACTTGGTGAATGTGAGTACATTTCTGTAATTCTTCTCTTACTTGAATTGTTATGGTGTTTTACTTTACATTTTGTTAATTTATGAGATTGCTAGTTCAAACCCTAGGGATCAAGCACATGTTGTCCTTGTTCCAATTGCTATCTACCTACTAGATTGTGCGAAGGAGTCGTTTTCTTTATTGAATCCATTTCTAGGGCCTTACCATTGCAACACCATATCACTTGTTCTTCATCCTAGCTTATTTTACTTTAATCATTGAGTTAAAGAAGGAGGAATACCTACTAAGGCCTAGGCTTACTAGGTGAATAACTCGTAAGGTAAATCCCTCTCCTATCTTAGCTTAGTTGGGCCTTATTGATGTTTATGATTGGGCCCTACAACACTGCATGGGTCAATCTGTTTACATACGACACTACTAGGCTCCCCTAGCCAGCCTACTCCAACCCCTTAGTAGTCGTTTTCCCCTAGGGTTTGATGGTTGAAGCCTTGGATTACCAACACTTCACCCATCAAATTTCTCTTGTCTTTGGCTCTATTACAATCATATTTCTCCTTCAATTCTTACAGCCACTTGTTGACTCCATTTTCCCTATGAAGACACTGGTCTAAGGCCTTTTGCTTGAGTGCTTTGATCACAACCTTCAAACATCCAAATCTTTAAACAATTACTAACACCTTCTAACCCTAGTTTAGATTGACTTGCTAACCTATTCTTGCTATTATTCAGTTAAGTTACAACCATACATTGCATAATTTAACTCTTTACTAAGAAATTGAATGATTGACTAATGCATAGCCTTATTTACTTCTGATGAATGTTGGTGTTATGATATTGGTGATTAATCATTCTAGTTCATTTTGAAGCTTCTTTAAAGCATTAATTGTGAAGTATTTTATTGTGGTTATTGTTGCTATACACCTTTGTTTACTTCATCAATATATTAGTCAATTGATTTTATTGAGAAATCTCTGGTTATATGAAGTACTAACCAGCAAGTGATCTTGCAAATATAGTTTTATGTTGCTTTGTTCCAGGCAAGTACACTTCTGATTTTATTATCTCTTTATTGGTTGTTTAGTCGGACTTTTTGATCGGTGGGGACTTGTGAGAGGGAACCTTTTACTTGGCCTCTATCCTTTGCCTTCTCAAAACCCTACGTCACCAAGGACATCTCCCCTAGGCCTACCACCCCAAATAGAACGAGACATCATGTTGAGGTGACAGTGATAGGATAGTCTCTCGTTACGTCAATTTGTCTTCATTTCCCTTTTCCCTTCTATCAAAGTACAAATTGCGCGATAACAGTGTCTAAATATATATGAGTTCATTCTAATTCATGTCTATTGAGTCATATGGAAGTTGCGACTAGGTTTGATAGGTTTTTTTAATGTTTTAGTGAAATAATAAATTTCCCGTAAAACGAAAATTTTTAATTGTAAGTCAATAAATTATAAAAATATGGAATCAATCATTGTCAGATGCCATATTTATGCTCATTTTCCAGTCCAGAGTACCATGTAAACTCCTATTTCCATTCTATCGAGGAAAAAAAATGAGCATTATCACTAAAAAATGAAATTTTCTCAAAAAAATACGGTAAAGGGGTCATTTAATTATTCTCTATTTTTTAGGGAAACTGGGGAACATGTTGGAAACATGTTTTCTCCTTGTCCCTAGTCAAATGGGGGCTTGATAGAGTTTACTAGAGAGTTAGGTGAATTCAACTGGAGTGACATGGCGTGGAGGAGATCCCAATGAAGGGACTCAACCCCACTTGCTTAAGTGACACACTTAGAAGGGATGGCAAACATCCCAAGGTTTCCAATGCGCCCTCACACTCCCACTCACTTGAGTTCACTCCCAGACACCCACACTTCACCTCACTTCACTCCCTCATACCCCTACTTCACTACACTCCACCTCCTCTACACTCCACACTCATCTCCCCTTAACCTATGCGCCACTCCCCTTAGCTCATGCACAACTACTCATCTCCCATTCGCATCTCCATTGAAGTTGTCACCCAATTAGCTATATAAACACGGCGACCCTCCTCCCTTTTTTCAGTTGGAGCTTGGGTGACCTTATTTTACATGATTGTAATCTCTCATTATTAATTGAATCAAAAGTCTTTGGAGGTCAAGATTGGTGTTTGGACTCAAATGTGTGGATGGAATGTTAGCTTATGAGGTAATATTGTTCTTAGTTTTATTTCTCGTATTTGCATGAAGGCTATGGTAAGGATATTGCTATCTAATTAGAGTATATGATTTACTTGTTTGTTATGATATATACTTGTTTAATGCATTTGATGTTAGATTCTTATGTTAAGCTTTTGTTTAAACTAATGTGGAACAAAGTCTCTCTTGTAGGAAACACCTTTTGTGCAGGTACTTGTCAGAATCTTGGAGATTGAAAGGACAACCTTTTGGGGGAATCAAAGAATCTTTTTTGCTCCTTTTATTCTCTTGAAGCACTTCAGAAAATGTCCTCCCTCTTCTTCACACCAAAGAAAGACTCCATTGCCCAAGGGTTCTTGAGGCTCAAGCAAAGGCTCCACAAAATTGCCAAAAATTTCTTCTCCCTTCTTCTTTCTTTACATGCATATTAGTTAGATATGTTTTAAAGGATAAATATTAGCATATAATGTTGTATGCATGAAGTATTTAGATCTGGTTTCAATTATTTCCAAATAAAGAATAGATCTAAGCTAGTCTCTAAGCAATTTTCTACATTTTTCACTTAAATCTTAAAGCTAGAAATTGGTTCATATTACAGTGTAAATCAAGATAATTGGTTGATTCATGCTTGTTGTTTTTTGGGACAGAAAACATAAGCAACTAAGAGAGTTTAGTTTAGGCTATTTTAAAGTGTCAAAAGTCTCAAAACAATTCTTTTTTTGCCTTAGAAAATTTTCAGAAAACATTTTGGTAATTTTTCTCAAGTTTTAGTTAGTCTTTTAAACTCTTTTTCATCATATTCTAATTGCTTAAAATGTTTATTACATGCGGAAGTAACAGTTACAAGGGGAGGCTCCGCCCAAGTTTCGAAGATCAAACCTCTTTTAGACCTCCCCCCCCCAAAGTTGTTGTCGATAACTCTCTAGTTCATTTTTTACTTAAAAAAACGTTGTAAGCCTTGATCTCACATTATAAATATCAATTGCATCAAAAAGGAAAGTAGTGTAGAAGTTTGCGAGCCACAAATCTCGTCTTAGTCGTTTCCCCTGCCCCTGGGGGGAAACAGGTGTTTTTCCCTTTTTTGCTTTGGGGTTGCTTCCTGTGTCTTTTATTAATTTCTAAGTGTTAGATTTGTATATAAAAGATAAAATAAACTCACAATCACTAAATTGAAGTACTAAAATCAACTACAAAGTTTTAGGTTTTCTTTCATAGAATACTAATTGCTAGTTTCTTTTTTTGCAAATATTGGAATAAACCCAAATTGCTCAATCCATGTATGCAATCCTACTGCTATGCTCAAGTGGCTTTGGGGACCCAAAAATGGATTTGAGCAATGCATGCTAGTATAATCTAAGATCCGCATGCATGCTAGTATTAATCTAGTAAAATCTCTTGGTTGTGTTATTCATCTAAGACCTCTACCTTGGGTGGAGTGTGTTAAGTCAGGGGGAAACTTTGAGATCGAGATTCTCTCCCCATTGGACCTATGGCACACATGGTCGGTAATTCTATAATATTGGGCAATAACAAACTAAGAGGCCACATTCACTTTTGCACACAAAGAGTGGGGACCCTAACTTCAATCCCCACTTCACAGTTTGAAAGACTTTTTAATATCCCAAATCTCTTAAATAAAATCCTCAAGATAAAATTAACGCGACACATTCATCACATCACGTTTACTTTTATCTGGCATTGGTCCACCTTCTATTATTTTTTTCACTTTATTTAAAGTTATGTGGTGAATGATTAACGTTTATGATCCTTTTACAGGTTGTATCCTTTGATTAATTTATGCTGCTATATTTATGTTGTGTTTCCAAATAAACTCCTAGAATATTTTTTCTTTTCAATTTCATAGAGTAAAAACTTTAGATTCTTTTTCATAGGGACTACCCCCCTTGGCTTCGCTAGGAGTTGGTCTAGACAGAGGAGTTGAGGATTAGGTGATAGCACCTTCACTCGAAACTTTCCCCCAAAGACACACCAAGTGGATTGAAGATTTCTTCCACAATAGCCTAGGTGTGTATAAGGTGACAACATTTTTGGCGCCATTGCTGGGGATAAATCTTTCTATTCACGGAACACGAATTAATTTCCTTTTTGTTTTTACTTAGTTTTTTTATGCTTGTAGACTATCAGATCTAGACTCAATCATCTGGCGACTCGACTAATTTCTAATTTGACTAAGTATTCTACAAGAAGGAATCCATAAGTCTTAGTTGACTTTGTTCATGAACCTGAATAGGTTTATCAAAGGAGGTTAGCCAAAGCCTCTTCTCATAGAATCCTTAGTCAGTTAAGTTCTGAGTCCATTTATGATATCTATTTGTTGTTTTTTAGTAATAATTTTTCAGAAATGGCTATATATGACCCTTGTGACTTCACTGCAATAAATAACTATCAACACACTATCCCAGAAAAAGCTATTGAAAAATTACCTAGTTTCCAAGGAAATAATGATGTGTCTGCCAAAATGCATATTAAGTCATTCATGAGATGTATTAACAAGTGGTGTGCAGCACACGACCATGAGGATTTTAAAATGAAACTTTTTTTCATCTCCTTAGAAGACGATGCCTCATATTGGTGCGAGGATATGCCCAACAACTCAATCAAGACGCTTAAAGATCTATTGGATGCCTTCACAGACAAATGGGGGGAAAAGAGAGATCATCGTCACCTGTTGTGTTGGTTGTGGAGCCTGATTATCTTCCTGATTTATAGGTCTTTTACTTTCAGCCATGTTTATACCCCATGAAGTATTTACACCCCGGAAGTATGTACACTCTTCCACGCGGGGGAGTGCAGAGGGGGGGTACTCCCTCTGCGGGGTCCGGGGGGCCTATCCCCCCAGCTGGGGGGTTTGGGGACAAGCGGGCCCCCAGTGGAGGTTCGGGGGCAGCATCCTCCGATGGGGATTCGGGGTCGAAGCCCCCGAAGCAGAAATTGCCTTGTAAAAGTATACTGTAATTTTATTGTAAATCTGTACCGTTCATTATAAGGTCGCAGATCTAACGGTAG
>JASDQU010100356.1:143474-182835 GCA_032191745.1 Picea mariana
ATTTCTCATATATTGTGCATGGTATATTGTGGTGTATTGGTGTAACTCTTATACTATTGTTCATTGATCATTGGATATAATTGAATGGTTTAAGTATAAGTTGAAAAATGTTTTAAATTGTACTTGATACTGATTCACCCCCCTCTCAGTATCAACACGACTCCCTTATTTTTAGGTAACCTGCCCTAGGAAGCACCAACTCCCTTGTATTTAGGGAACCAACCCTAGGAAGAATCAAATACATTAATTCACACTTTACTTAGTGCAGAATATTAATCCTTCTGTGATCCTCCCTTCCACCCTCACTACATAAGTATCATCAGTTCCTCTTCTTGAGCTTTGCTTCTACTTTTATCTTCTAATATGGACTACAAAGACACTTCTTATTCACCATTCTTTCTTGATTATATAGTTTTCCAACTGGTGTGAGAGTTGAAGCATTGTGTCCCTTTGTTTGGACCATTGCACCTCTTAATTTAACAATAATAACATTTGTCTTTTAAATTAGAATTAATATCTCCCTTTTTTTTTATTCATGCATTAATGTGAAAGATTTTCAATTTAGTAAGTGGGATTTTTCATAAATCGATCACATGTATGGATTGTTTTCTTAATTCGATCTCATGCATTTTTATTTTATTCTTAATATTCTATTGTGTCCTCAGTTCTCCAACATATAATTTTTTATCTTTTTTATTAGATTTCCAATGCATTAGATGTGTTTGATCACTTGATATCAATAAGGCTGAATCCAGATTCTATCTAGCTCAAATTTTCTTCCTGGCAGAGGAAAAAGTCTTCCTCTGTATGTTAAATTTGCATAGATGCACTTTCAGGACCTCTATTCCATATGACCATAGGTGATGACTAAGTGCTTATAGAAACGAGTTCTTAATCACTTATCAATATTGATGATCGTGTTTTATTTGCATGTTTGAGATGGACAGTTCTCATTCACTTCAGGACTTCACCCTTTAATGCTTCGGGTAGTTGTTGGCAGGAGAAACTAGATATCCCTGAAGGATGTACTCCCAGAGTGATGTAGCTTGCTGACATCACTATTTATGTGGCACTAGCTGAGTGTTTGTGATGTGTCACCTTGATTCATGACTTTCGCATACCTAAAGTGTCAACTATACCTTGATACTTGTCACTAGCCGATTGGGCCATTTGTCATATTTCTCTTTTGCCACATGTCTTACTTCATTTCTTTGTTACTTCGTGGCTTTGGGAGTTTTGGAAATTTTGTACCGTCCTTCAATTATTTCCGAAGTGTCGAATTGATCTACCACCATAGATTTTCAATTGTCCTAATCCTATGGCCTTTGTTTATTCTAGAACTTCAGGGTTCAAGAGTTCTTGGTTCATATGAGTTGTTTATCATTGGAGTAGGTCAAGCCTGGAGTTGACCACTTTATTTCTTAGTGTGTTATGACATTTTTCACTCCAGATCAATGGTTGACGGGATTTCCTGATCTAACAGTCGAGGAGAGTTTGTGACTCTGGGGCTTCAGCTTTCAGGTAAACTTACCTATTTTAGACTCCTTTTTGACATGAGTGGTCAGTGTCGGAGTTGACCATCTTCTTTCCTTTAGTGTGATATCATGGTTCCAATATTTTCATTCCAGATCAATGGTTGATGACAGTTCATGACTTCATGGCTTTGGCCTTTGGGTAAACTTACATGTTCTAGGCTTATTTTCACCAGAGTGGTCAGCACCATAGTTGACCACATGATCCAACGACTTGTGTTTCTCCTAAGGAGATATTATATCAGTGGTATGCCTGAGTTCTTTTAATCTGAGACTCTAAGATATTGTGGCTTACACTTTCCTTCCACTAAACGCGTTCGGATGGTCGAGAATTCATCTCAAGTCCCTCCTTGACATAATGATTGGAAATATCATCTGAAGCTCCTGATTCAAATCTAATAGTTGACATTTATTCTTTCGCAACCTATGACTTCACCTTGATCTAACGAGCCTGGATTGTCCTGAAATAAGAATGAACGACTCTTGTGCATCATATCTTTAAGCTTCAATTAATGTTCTTCCTTTTGAGATTTGAATTTATACTGGATTCTTTTGCACCATGTTGACATCAATGAAAATATCGTACCACTGTGTCCAACATTCTCCCCCTTTGCAATTTATGGAAACCTTTTCTTTGAAAATATTTTTATTTCTGCTACTTATCAATTTCCTCCCCCTTTGATAGCAATGACAGAGGGGATCTTTCTTCACTTCCCCTATGGAAATTCTCCCCGTGACCATGTGCCCCTTTTCTTCTGATACAATTTTTATGGTTTTAATGAGGTCTGTGGATTACTCCCAATTTATGTCGAAGATTTCAAAATTACTCATAGGAAAATGTTTTGTGAATATGTCTCCAAGTTGTTCTTTGGTTTCTGTTGCCTTCCTTATACACACTTGCAAACATGAGCCAAGTCCTGCTCACTTAGCGTGTCCTTGGAGGCACAATGCCTAGGTTCAAATCCCACGCTGTCACTTTGGCTTGAACCTCTTCCGTCTAGTCTTACTCCTAGGGAAGCCAATGGGGGTACACCCTAGTTTCTAGATATGATTTAGAGTTTAAGTTCTAGGAGTTGATTTTAATTATTTAAGGTTTGGGGGGAGTCTAACCTATGATGCAAAGGAAACAATGCAAGATGCAAGATTTAGTATGTAAAGCAAGCCTTTCCCTAGGTCAACTAAGACTAGTGCCTAAGGTTGGGCAAGGGGTCAACTAATATGTAAGGGTGTTCAATTACAAGTAAGATTACAAAGAATATCAAGATACACTTATGCTACAACAATGTTAGATACTTACAAATAAAGAATGCTAGATACACAATGTTACAATATAACAAGCTAACCACATTTTCTTAAATGTGCAGGAAGTTAGATACAATCAAGATGTGAGCACCATCAACATATTAAGCCTAAGCATGCCCCAATAGCACTTACTCTATTGGACTACTCCTCAATGGCAACATCAACACTCAAAAATCACAAGGACACTTAGAATATTTGAAAGCTTTAAACACAAGTGTTCCACAATAATTAAGGCTCTTAGTTAATTAACCACAAAGCATTACTTGTAGATGAGATTGGAAGATTATAGTTGCAAGTGTTTAATCTTAAGATATGTCAATTTTAACCAAGATTGTTGATTTCTTAGTGAGTTAAGGGTTTTAAGATTTGAAAGATTTTAATTACCCTAACTAAGTGTTTGACCAAAAATCTCCTCCCCCAATTACCAAATGGTTGTTGGATGCTCAAGAATTTAGGCAATGAGGCCTACCCTAGCTTCATAGGTCAACTCTAATGAACCGAGTACTCCCAGAAAGGACGCTGCGCATCGTGAGACTGTCCCTGGACTAGCACCTTTCGTTGCCTTCCTCAATCCCCATTTTAGATGGCGAAGATGGTGGTTTTAGGTACCCTATTAAGTCTATTAAGTTTATATATCAATTGGTTAAGTTTTCAGTTGTATTAGAGAGTGTTCTAATGAATTTAAGTTTCCTTAAAAAGGTGATTTTATCTCAAAACCGAAACTTTATGCAGCTTATAAAGATGTGTTGTTAAGCATGAGAGTTAAGCACAATAACACATGTAAAGCATGTAAATATAGATCTGAAATAAAGATTTAATGCATCACCATTAGTTAAGCCACAAGATGAAAATCTTGTAAAGAATTCTAATGAACAAGGGCAAGAACAACTTGCCAAAGGAAAAGAGAGAAACTCAAGCTTATTACCACTTATCTTATGATTGTCAAAGCATTAAGAGAGAATGTTAATTGTGAAGAATAAAGCTCAAGATTATATGTGTTCCTACACTATCAACATATCCAACAACACATTAACTTAAGTGATGGAAAATGGCCTTAAGTATGAGATAGCATGAAAGAGAGTGTTACCTATTATACCATCAATGCATTAAACCATTTAGTGTTGGATTAGAGCATGTAAAATGAAATATATATTGAGATAGCATAGAACATGCAAGTAATTTGTGCCCCAAGGGCCTAGGCTAAAGATTAATGTGTGAATGAGATCTATAACTAGAATATTTTAATCATCAAAGCATTAGGAAATCAATAACACATTATTTATCATAGCCTTATGATTTTGGGGATGTCTCTCCCAAGGTGTAGGCAATTATTAAGATGAGAAAATCTTGAAAGAGAAAGAGCAAGAAACAACAACTATCAACAACTAAATCACTTGCTAACCCCACGTCCTAGGTTAGGGAGATGACTTGAAATGGAAAAATTTTAAAATAAGCCTAACCCTAAGCTCACACGTGGGAGGTAGGCCGTACCAATTCTCCTCCCAAGCTATGATGCACTAAAAAATGACTAGAAATGAATGGATCTATGCACACGAATCTAGAAAAGTGAAGAGAAAGGTTGAGACTTGTTACCCACTTGAAGAGAAGGGTCTTGGAGTGTTGTGTGGCTGATTTTGGGAAACATAACCCCCTCAACCTAATAAGAACTTGCAAAAAGCAGCAAGCTATACTTGCTGGAAAAGCTATACACAACAATATAGATGAAGAAAAAATTATGTTTTTTGGGAAGAAATTTTTCACATAAAATTTTTATGAAAAAAATAGATTAAGATGACCAATCTATGATGTTCATCTAGTTGAAATATTATGTGAAATGGACAGAAAGAAAAGAATGAGTAAAGAAGGAGAAAAAAAGGAGTTTGAGGGATGAATCTTTCTTGAGGCAATCCCAACAAAACCCTAGAAGCAAGCCTGCAAAACTTGACAAGATATGATGCATACAAGAAGATAATATGGCTGAATATGATAACAAAATGAAATACTTGCACCCTATTAGCAAACCCACATATATAGATCAACAATAATACTAGTTGTTAGATCTACCCAAGTAAAACACTTTACCCAAGAACCTACTCTATGGAACCATAATGCCAAATTCACAATATTACCTCATGTGTAAGCAAGAAACAAGAATACTCGTTGCTCTTCCAATATCCTCCAAAGATTCTCTTTATTACTCAACAATAGATCTTGGAGAAATACTTGCTCCAAAACCGTCAAGAGCAAAAGAATGGATGCAAGATGGATAAGAAGGAGAGAGGGATGTGTTGAAAATCAAGTAGCATAACAATATCTCAAGATATATTGAGGAAGAAGTGAGGAGAGGGATCTATTTATACTTGGAGAGGCAAACCTACCTCTCTTGGATCAATGCCAAGTGTCCACCACCAAGCACAAGATGAGATCCCAAGGAGGGGGGCACAACTCTAGGGTTTTGGCTCGGGTTTGTGAGTGGGAGGTGAGTTGTATGGTGTTTGGATCAAGAAAAGGGTGATGTGGAGGTCTAGGTAGGGTGAATTACTAGGTGGAGGGGCACCTATCTCAATAAAAATGATTCTCTAGGGTTTTTCCATGAAGGGGGACGCAAGGGTTTGAGAGGGTGAAGTGAATGACGGGTTATAAAAGGTTGGAAAAGGTTAGGTTGGGTAGGTTTAGGTTAGGAAACATATCTCTTGTATTTTTCCATCTTTACATCACCCTTTTAACTCAAAAATACTAAAATACATTTTTGCTATATCATGACCTAGCAATTAAAATTGTTGTTTTTGACTGACTGAGACTCCTTGCGGATAGACACATAGCAAAAGTTGTCCGATTGAGCTGAAACTTGGTCCAAGGGTGTAGGGGGTCTCATTCCATTTATTTTGAGCACAAACACCCCTATCAAAATTCCAAGGACCTAGTTTTTACAATTTTTGCTCAAAAATAATTAATTAATTAAATAATTAAACCTCCAAACTTAGGGAAATTTAATGAAAAAAATTAATCTAGACTCGACGGAATTTCGTGAAACATTATAAGATGTCATACATGGTCATTTAGATCATTCCTAAACAATATTTACCATAGGATAAACCCATTAGAACACCTGTCATCACTTTGGAGGAATTATTGCAGGTGTGAGGGAAAAACTCAAGGGAAATCAATAAGGCTGAAAATCCCAATTGATAACCTGAGGATAAAAAACTCTCAGTGAAAGGAACTATCCCAATGAACCCATCCCAAGGTAACTGACCTAACTATGACCAATTAAAACCTATTACATTATTAACCCATGCAGGGGTGAGGAAATTCCATTTACAAAAGTAAGTGTTGGGGCCAAAAATGCCCTGTAGAACCAAATAATCTTCGACAAATGAGCATCTGATGATGAATCTCTTCATGGAATATGGATTTGACCCCCTAGTTGGATATAAGGTCAACATATATCTCCACATGGGGACATGTGTTTGATCTTCTCAAATGGGACGGAGAGCATACGAGAATCCAACACCTACAGAACAGAGTGCTCACCAATATCCAACATAAGCATACATATATATAGAATGAAATAAATAAATTCTATAAACAACATCTACATAATGAAATAACTAAATTACAACATAGATAATTTTACAAAATGAAATCTATGATACAAAAATAATTCTAAGTACATATTGACATAATGAATGAAAATAATACAAAATTGAAATACAAGGAGAAAGGTTAGAGATACGTTACAGAGGGTGTCCCTTTGGAAACCAAGTTGCTCATCATCTGAAGAAAAGATTGAGTTGCTTCCCATTCCTTGGAATTTTTATGGGCTCACCATCCAAATGACTGAGATGAAAAGAGTTAGGACTTGTTGTTTCTCTGATCAAATATGGATCCAACCACAAGCTGTCAAATTTGCCATGTTTTCCAGGTTTCTCTCTGCCTTTATCCCATAACAAAACTATAACCCCAATCATGAAATCCCTCTGTCTAGCTGACCTGTCAAAAGCCTTAGTTACCTTACTCTAATTTCTGCAATTCTGATCATAAGCCTTTCGTCTGATTTCATCCAATTCAATGACCTGATTGACCCTATTCTGAACTGCATCCTGCTCTGTGGATATATCCTCATCTGAACCATAAGTAGGAAGTATAAGGTGCAATGGAAACCTAGCCTCCAATCCATAAACTAACTCAAAATGACTCTTTCTAGTTGTTGCTTTCTTTGTTATTCTGTCAGCCCATAATGCATGTTTGATTTTACTATCCCAAGATCTTTTGGTTTCACCAACTATCTTCTTAACTATGGTCATTAAGTTTTTATTACTTGATTCTACTTGACCATTTCCTTGGGGATAGTAATTTGATGCATGTGATAAGATAATACCATACTTGAAACAAAAAGATGACATCTCAGTTGAACAAAAGGCCTTGGCATTATCTATCACTATCTTTGATGGGACCCCAAATCTAGTTATGATTCTGTCTTCTAGGAAATCCATCACAACCTTTTCAGTTGCTGACTTTGTAGGAGTGGCCTCAACCCACTTTGTAAAGTAAGCTGTTGTTGTGATAACCCATGAATAACCATTACTTGAATTATTATTAACTTCCCGATGAAGTCCAAACCCCACTGCTGAAAAGGTGCTTCAACCACCACTGGTCGTAAAGGGAGTGCTTCTAACTTCTTCTCTCCTGTGAAAAGATGACATGGCTCACATATCTGAACAAACTGGTGTACATCTACAAATATCGTGGGCCAATAATATCCTTCCCTAAGGCTCTTGTGGGTAGTAGTTTTAGCAGCAAAATGTCCACCACAAAATCCTCCATGGAATTCATCCATTAGTTTCTTTGACTCAACATCATCCACACATCTAAGGATAACCCCATCAAGATTCTTCCATCCTAATCCATCTCTAGTAAGGACATACTTAGAATATTTTAACCTCAAATCCCTTTTCTTGTATCTGACTAGATGGCTTGGACAAGTTAGATTCTTAAGATAGAAGATAATGTCTGTATACCATTCTACTTGTTCAAGCTTTAATAAATAAGGATGAAACTCATCATTATTAATTTGGCAAATCATACCCAAGGCCTTCTCATTACTTTCAATCAACATTTTAGCCAAGCCTTGACCCTTAATCAACTTTGCAGGTTTGATTTCAAAATCATACTCTTGGATTTTAGCAATCCATCTACCCCTTAAGCCTAATCCTTCCACTTGAGATATAACATCCTTAACCGCATAATTAGGAACATAACCAATCACCTTGGAATATCCAATGAAAACTCTGAAATGTTTGAGTGGTTTTACTAAGGCATAAGCCTGTTTCTCAAACATGGGATACTTTAGTTCTGAATTTTGCAAGGCCCTACTCATATATGCAATGGGTTGTTCATGGCCTTGGTCAATTTTCTGAAGCAACACACCAACAATAGTGTCCTCAGAAGCAAAAGAGAAAATTTGAAACTCCTTGTTGTATTCTGGGTTGATAAGGATGGGAACTTCAAATATGGCAGTCTTAATACTTTCAAAAGCTTGCCTACTTTCTACCTTCCATTCAAATTTAACATCCTTCTTAAGTAGCTTATATATAGGTTTCATGATTTCAACATAGTTAGGAATGAACCTATGGACAAAATTGGTTTGTCCTAAGAAGGATTGAAGAGATTTCTTTGATGTGGGCAAAGGAACCTTACCAAAGGCTTCAACTCTCTCTGGGTCTAAATTGACCCCATCTTTAGTAATTATGTGGCCCAATAATTTACCTTTAGTCACGCCAAAGACTGACTTAGCAGGATTTAGAGAAATGCCAAATTCTCTACATCTGTCCAAAACTTGCCTAAGGTGGTTAATGTGAGTTTTCCCATCCTTAGAAAATGTTGTCAAATCATCTTGATATATTTCAATCAACTTCCCAATCAACCCCATAAAGGCATAATCCATAGCTCTCTGAAAAGTAGCTCCATCATTTGATAAACCAAATGACATTCTGAGATACTCAAAGGTTCCCCATGGTGTAGTAAAAGTTGTCTTATGCCTATCTTCTGCTTTAAGTCTGATCTGATTATAACCTGAAAAACCATCAAGCATGGAAATCATTCCTTATCATGTTACCCTTTGAAGTAATGTTTCCATATTGGGAAGGGGGTAGTGGAGTTTTGCACAAGCAATGTTTAAATTCCCGAAGTCAATGCATATCCGAATTTTTCCAGTCTTCTTCCTAGTAACAACCAAATTTGAGCACCTTGAAGAATGTCTGGTTTGTGCAATGATGTCTGCTTCTAACATTTTCTATAACTCCTGTTGGACCAAAGGAGCTAACTTGGGGTTTAACTGTCTCAACTTCTGTCTAAAGGGTTTGGTTTCTTCCTTGAGAGGGATGACATGTTGAATTACATCCTCCCTATAGACTTTGAGTTCATCATAACTGAAGGCCAAGACATCCCTATATTCCTTTAATAACTTAACAATTTCATTCCTTTCTTCCATAGGAGTAGTCTTGCCTATCTTCACCATCCTAGGCTCTTCATTAGTTCCAATGTTGACTTCAAGGAAATCACATAGTTTTTTCTTTGATTCTTCTTTTTGCTTATGACCATCCTGTCTATTAAAATCCCTTTCTGAAGATATCACTCGCCTAGGGGGCGCTTTTACCTCATCACCAATTTCCATGTAATTACAACCCTCCTATTTCATACTGATGCCTAAGTCTGAAAATTCATGAATGTGAGTTAAGAACTTAATCACTTGTTTTTCATCATCAAAAACTTTCCAATGATCCACGTTATTAGGAACCGAGGGTCTAAAAATCACTTCAACCAAAATATTTTCATCAATTAAACTGTCTGGAAGCTAAAGTGTGGAAGCAACGATTTCAAGCTCATCTACCTTTGAATTCTATTATATAGGAATAACAATCAAGTCTATAGCATCTAGGTCATTCATTAAATCCCAAATTACATTCCTATATCCTTTCAATCTTTCAGACTTACAAGAAAATTTACTTTTTAATTGTTGTATAACCAAGTTTGAATCCCCTTTGATGTTTAGACATATTATACCTCTATCTTTGCAAATTTTTAAACCAAGGAGAAAATATTCATACTCAACCACATTATTGGTTGCATCAAACTCCAATCTATAAGAAAATTTCAACACTTTACCATTTGGAGCTTGAAGCACAATTCCAACGCCTTTTCCTACTCTAGAAAAAGCACCATCAAAATTCATGTACCACACTTTGTCTACTTCATTATCTTGGACTTTATCTTCTAAGGGCACAATGGAGTTAGACAAAATGGCATAGTCACTAAGACCCTCATCAGTAAACTTTAACTCATTCTTGGGGTTTCTTGGGTCTTCAACATGACACCTTGTATACACTTCCCTAGTTAACTTGAAAGTGTTTCCATCTGGAGTAGGGATAGTAGCATAAGATAAATCCATTTGTAAACTACCACCCAAATCTGCAGCTGCCTTTCTATTCAACAAAATTCCCCAAGCATCCAGAACATCAATCACTACAATATCCATTTCAAACATGATATCCGAAAATACTGCTAAGTGTACTTGCAAACCTTTAATCAATCCATGCACTTCAATCGTTTTACTATCCATGGAACAAATGTTATGGTAAGGCCTAGATATTCTTAAGTTAAACTATTCCATTACTTTCTTATTCATAACATTAGAGCTTTCCCCTGAATCTAGCATGCAATTGTGTAAAACTTTGTCATTCGCAAGTAAAGAAAGGTAGAAAGGAAAATTCTTTTCATTTCCCCTATCCCAATTCTGTAGAATTACTGGTGCATCCTGGTAAGCCACAGTTGGTTGTTTCTCCGTAGAACTCTTAGGAGGCTATTCTATGGCTTTAAGTAGCTTTTCCCTTTGTGAAGGGATCTTCATAATTTATGATACCGACACTAACATTTTTTCATTACTCAACCATCCACCTAAGTCAATATTCAAATCTGTATTAATAGGTACATTAGACTTAGAAGGAGATACCTTGGGAGCACTAGTTTGATCTTTATCTTGACCTTTATTTACATTCCTTTGTTATGTAATGCCTTTATACTTAGCCATTTCTGCAACCTGTTGGGGCATGGGCTTGGGCCCATACTTTTCTGTTGCTTTATCAACATTACTGTTCATGCAGTTTCCACTACTTCCATCAAAACCCATCCAATCATATATGCCACCATCATATCTTTCACCACATATTTATTTGTTCATTTCCCTGAGTTCCATAATCATCATAACAATCTTCAAGAAAAACTAGACATGTTGACTCCTCATGAAACTCACCACAAGGTCTATAGTAAGGTATGGAGTGATGATCTACCAAGTTGGTGGATTCAAAAGGATTAGGTGGCCTTTGATCATTTTGGGGAGGTCTTCTTGGCCACTGATCATTTGTCTTATGTTCTTGTCTATTGTTCTGGGACCTCTCCATAGTGATCAACCTATTTTGCAAAGCATTGATCTGATTGGTATGATTTATTTCCATTTTCTTAATTAATTGGGTCAATTCCTTAATCCCATCACTTGATGATCCTTGAACCTCATCCTTATTCTTCTTTTCATCATTAACCTTTGAAGAAGAACCTCTCGTGAAACTAGGAATGTTGGACTTCCTAGCCTCAAGCATATTATGTTCAATTATCACAGTTGTAGCTTGTGTTTCTCCTAAAGTTTGAGGATCTGTATCCCTTAAGGCATACCTTATCTCACCCTCAAATGCCTCGATATAATAGATTAAAATTGCAGTATCTAAAGGCTTTTCACCAAGCTATTAAACTTAATGTTAAATTCTACCACCATTTCATTTTATTTATTATGGCTAGTGGTAAGAGTAGAAAGCTGAAATCTATGCTCTTTTTTTATCACCCCATCTTGTCCTGAATTCATTCAATATTTCATCAAGGGTGTTAAATTTTTTTGCATCAAAATCTATAACCCATTCGACAACATCTCCTTCCAAAGAGTACACAAACAAAGTCATTCTCACATCTTCTTCATCATGACCCCCACAATATCTTTCCACACACATCCGGAAATTCAGGATATGAGTTTTGGCACTTATAGTGTTATTCCCCTCAAAGGTAGGCAACTTGTCAATGGATTTTTCAAGAACTATGTGAGGGGTTCCTTGGACTACTCCTGAATGGCAACATCAACACTCAAAAATCACAAGGACACTTAGAAGATTTGAAAGCTTTAAACACAAGTGTTCCACAATAATTAAGGCACTTAGCTAATTAACCACAAATCATTACTTGTATATGAGATTGGAATATTATATTTGCAAGTGTTTAATCTTAAGATATCTCAATTTTAACCAAGATTGTTGATTGCTTAGTGAGTTAATGTTTTTAAGATTTGAAAGGTTTTAATTATGCTAACTAAGTGTTTGACCAAAAACCTCCTCCCCCAATTACCAAATGGTTGTTGGATGCTCAAGAAGTTAGGCAATGAGGCCTACCCTAGCTTCACAGGTCAACTCTAATGAACTGAGTACTCTCGAAAAGGACGTCGTGTGCCATGAGACCGTCCCCGACCTAGCACCTTCCGTTTCCTTCCTAAATCCCCATTTTAGATGGAAAATATGGTGGTTTTAGGCACCCTATTAAGTCTATTAAGTTTATATATCAATTGGTTAAGTGTTTAGGTGTATTAGAGAGTGTTTTAATGACTTTAAGTTGCCTTAAAAAGGTGATTTTATGTCAAAACCGAAAATCTATGCAGCTTATAAAGATGTGTTGTTAAGCATGAGAGTTAAGCACATTAAAACATGTAAAGATAGAGCTGAAATAAAGCTTTAATGCATCACCATTAGTTAAGCCACAACATGGAAATATTGTAAAGAATGCTAATGAAGAGGTGCAAGAACAACTTGCCAAAGAAAAAGAGAGAAACTCAAGCTTATTACCACTTATCTTATGATTGTCAAAGCATTAAGAGAGAATGTTAAGTGTGAAGAATAAAGCTCAAGATTTAGATGTGTGCCTACACTATCAACATATCCAACAACACATTAACTTAAGTGATGACAAAAGTATGAGATAGCATGAAAGAGAGTGTTACCTATTATACCATCAATGCATTAAACCATTTAGTGTTGGATTAGAACATGTAAAATGAAATAGATCTTGAGATAGCTTGGAACATGCAAGCAATTTGTGCCCCAAGGGCCTAGGATAAATATTAATGTGTGAATTAGATCTAGATATAGAATATTTTAACCATCAAAGCATTAGGAAATCAATAACACATTATTTATCCTAGCCTTATGATTTTGGGGATGTCTCTCCCAAGGTGTAGGCAATTATTAAGATAAGAAAAGCTTGAAAGAAAAAGAGAAAACAACAACAACTATCAACAACCAAATCACTTGCTAACCCCACTTCCTAGCTTAGGGAGATGACTTGAAATGGAAAAAATTTAAAATAAACCTAACCCTAAGCTCACACATGGGGGGTAGGCTGTACCAATTCTCCTCCCAAGCTACGAGCCACTAAAAAATGACTAGAAATGAATGGATCTATGCACAAGAATCTAGAAAAGTGAAGAGAAAGGTTGAGACTTGTTACCCACTTGAAGAGAAGGGTCTTGGAGTGTTGTGTGGCTGATTTTGAGCAACATAAGCCCCTCAACCTAATAATAACCTGCAAAACCCAGCAAGGTATACTTGCTGGAAAAGCTACACACAACAATATAAATGAAAAAAAAAATTATGTTTCTAGGGAAGAAATTTTTCACATAAATTTTTTATGAAAAAAATAGATTAAGATGACCAACCTATGATGTTAATATAGCTGAAATATTATGTGAAATGGACAGCAAGAAAGAATGAGTAAAGAAGGATAAAAGAAGGAGTTTGAGTGAGCTTTGAGGGAGGACTCTTTCTTGAGGCAATTCCAACAAAACCCTAGAAGCAAACCTGTAGAACTTGACAAGATATGATGCATACGAGAACATAATATGGCTGAATATGCTAACAAAATGAAATACTTGCACCCTATTAGCAAACCCACATATATAGATCAACAATAACACTAGTTGTTAGATCTACCCAAGTAAAACACTTTACCCAAGAACCAACTCTATGAAACCATAATGTCAAATTCACAATATTACCTCATGTGTAAGCAAGAAACAATAATACTCATTGCTCTTCCAATATCCTCCAAATCTTCTCTTTATTACTCAACAATAGATCCTGGAGAAATATTTTCTCCAAAACCCTCAAGAGCAAAAGAATGGATGCAAGATGGACAAGAAGGAGAGAGGGATGTGGTGAAAATCAAGTAGCATAAAAATAGCTCAAGATATGGTGAGGAATAAGTGAGGAGAGGGATATATTTATGCTTGGAGAGGAAAACCTACCTCTCTTGTATCAATTCCATGTGTCCACCACCAAGCACAAGATGAGATCCCAAGGAGGGGGGCACAACTCTAGGGTTTTGGCTAGGGTTTGTGAGTGGGAGGTGAGTTGTATGATGTTGGGATCAAGAAAAGGGTGAAATGGAGATCTAGGGAGGGCGCATTACTAGGTGGAGGGCCCCCTATATCAATAAAACTGATTTTCTAGGGTTTTTCCATGAAGGGGGGCGTAACTTCCCCTAGGGGGGCACAAGGGTTTGAGAGGGTGAAGTGAATGAGGGGTTATAAAAGGTTGGAAAAGGTTTGGTTGGGTATGCTTAGGTTAGGAAATATTTTTCTTGTATTTTTCCATCTTTACATCACCCTTTTAACTCATAAATATAGAATTACATTTTTGCTATGTCATGACCTAGCAATTAAAATTGTTGTTTTTTACTGACTAAGACTCCTGGTGGACAAACACATAGCAAAAGTTGTCCGACTGAGATGAAACTTGGTCCAAGGGTGTAGGGGGTCTCATTACATTTCTTTTGAGCACAAATACCCCTATCAAAAGTCCAAGGACCTAGTTCTTACAATTTTTTCTCAAAAATAATTAATTAATTAAATAATTAAAGCTCCAAACTTAGGGAAATTTAATTAAAAATTAATTAATAAAAAAAAATTAATCTAGACTCGACGAAATTCCGAGAAACTTTCTAAGATTTCATACATGGTCATTTACATCATTCCTAAACAATAGTTTCCAGAGGATAAGCCCATTAGAATGCCTTTCACCACTTTGGAGGTGTGAGGGAAAAACTCAAGGGAAATCAATAAGGCTGAAAAGAGCAATTGATAACCCGAGGATAAAAAACCCTGGGTGAAAGGAAATCTCCCAATGAACCCATCCCAAGGTAACTGACCTAACTATGACCAATGCAGACCTATTACATTATTAACCCATGCAGGGGTACGGAAATTCCATTTACAAAAAGAAGTGTTGGGGCCCAAAATGCCTTGTAGAACCAAATAATATTCGACAAATGAGCATCTGATGATGCATCTCTTCATGGAACATGGAGTTGACTCCCTAGTTTGATAGGCAGTCAATAGTTTCCACATACACTATTTTAACCATTTTTTGGGTAACTTGATCTCTTAGGAAATGGTATTTAATTGGGATGTGTTTGGTTTCTGAATGAATTACTATATTTTTAGAGATACTTATGTTACTAGTGTTATAAAAATGAATAGTAATGGGATTATCATATATTATTTGTAAATATTCTAATTTTTTCTTCATCCAAAGAACTTGTGTGCAGCAGGATGCAACAACAATGTATTATGCCTCTATTGTAGATAGTGATATGGATGTTTGTTTCTTACTTAGCATGCTACTAGACATTTTTCTAAGAAAAATGCTCTTGCACTGGTGCTTTTCCTATTATCTATACTACTGGGCCAATTTGCATCAGTGTATGCAGTTAGATTGAAGTATTTATCTTTTGGATACCATAATCGAAGTTCTAAGGTGCTTTTAAGATATCTGAATATTCTCTTTACTTCTTTTAAGTGAGTTTTTTTAGGTGCGGATTGAAATTTCCCCATGAGTCCTACAACCTACACGATGTTAGGTATTTTTGTTGTTGAATAGAGAAGACTTCCAACCATTGATCTGTACATCGTTCGGTCCACCTTTGGTGACCCATCTTCTAGTCTTAGTGCTAGCAAGGAAAATCCCTCTATTACGATACTGGGTCGAGGTATAGGAAGAGCACTAACTTCCCTTAAAATACAATACTATTCCTAAGCTGTCCCAAAACTATCTAAGCTTAAAGGACAATAGAGAGGAAAGTAGGTGTACCTTTGTTCTTAACGTTTGGTGTAGACCTCCTTCATCTTTTTATCTTTTTGGATTGTTGGCCTCCTCCCAAAGTCGACCTACAAAAAATTAGAGAAACAACACTACTATATATACGATCTCTACTTATCAGTATTAATGTTATATATAGACTTAGATGCATTAATCAATAAAGCATAAATATACCATGTATTGGGACATGAAAATAACTCTTTTATTCAAAATGAAGATTACAAAGATTACAACCTTCTTATTGGCAAACGCTCTACGAACCAGGTCTGGGCTCCTCTTATTGTTGCTCCAAGTGCATCATTCCCATGCTTGCCTCTCACAACCAACTGATCTCTTTGGGAAAAGAGAAAGGATTGTATAAGAAGAAAGGGCTAGAGGGGGAATGTTGAGGCCGAATCTCAGAAAGAGATGCAAAACTTGGGCTAGAAGGGGAAGGGATTTTGGCAGAGTTTCTTTGTTCTCTTGCCTGTTGTTGAAATGAGACCTTTTATATGAAAAAAATATGGTTATTCAGGTTATTCAGTTTGGGGACATGCTACAATGGGTGAAATGGTTGGGAAACCCTCGATATCCTGTAAGCTCCGCCGAATTCCTTGCAATTATATATTTTTTGTAAGTTTTGTAGGTAAACGTGGGTTGTCTAGCATGTAGATCACATATGTACATGGGATGTATATTATATAGCTAGCATGTGTACATGGGCTATAGTTCAGTGGGGCATGTACATGTTCCAAAAAATGTTTTTTTAAGAAGGATCCTCTAGAGTAATTTGGAAAATTGTGTAAGTGGAAAGGCCAATGCCATGTATGCATATCTATGGAATTTTTGGACTATAACAGATGGCCCCTAATGTGTGAGGTCAGAAGAGAAATTGATGGCTCAAATACATTACAATGTATTTACTAATGGGAAGGAATGCATTCAAGTGAGCCCAGGACTAGAGTTCGGGAGGTGCCATTTGAAAAAAAATGATAATTTATGAGGTGGGCATACCCATGCTTAGGATGAACTAATCATGGCTTCCAATCAAAGACACTGTAGATCCATGTCATATAAATGTCTATAATGTCTAACAACGAGAAATACACAGTGGATCTACATCTCAAAATCATTTGATGATACTTAAGTACATTATAATATGCATCTTCAAGAAGCATTAACGCCTACGGCTAGAGATGAGGAGCTTCATAACTTGAGAAACAACTTTTAGATATTCAAAGCTCAGGTAGGAGTACAATAGGAGTGCAAGACTCACTACTATGAGTTCTTCGACATGCCTTCGAGGAAAGACTAGAGGATCTTGATCATCAGGCACATAGATTCATCGATTTTGAATCTGGACTTGACTTGACTCTCAGGGTGCCCAAATCATGAAGGTCAAAAGACAAACTGCAGAATGGCTGACTCGGGTTGGATAAAAATTCCCTTGGAAAAAAGCATGAAAAATGATGAGACTCAGGAAACATAATATTGACATAAGTATGTGATACAGGAGGCACCAAAAACTCTCCATATGTTTGGAAGAGTAACCAAATAGAGGAGGACACAACTCTATGTAGCGAGAAAAACTTCCTAAGGTCATACTAGATCTCAATGCTTGGCGAAAAAACAAAAGGATGTACTTTGTCCAAGGGCGCCTATATTGCTACCAAAAAAAGAGAATGTATATCCCATCCCCTCTTTTTGGAATATTTGTATTTTTTGTGTTTCTCAAATTTTTAACGAGCTTCAAAAAGAATAAAATAATGCTATGTTAAAAAGGAGGAACGAGTGTCACGAGTAAGGAAAATAGTTCCAAGGACATGGAACATACTAATTCTTAGTGAAAGGAGACATGTGCAGGATAAGGACACTCGGGAAAATTCTTCCATGGGTCAAGGTGTCATATCGCAAGGGAAAAAAGTGATGCAATGGTTTAAAGGTTTTGTTAATAGCAACATGAATCTGGAATTATGCCAAAGACACAAGGATGAGAAATGTGATGTGATGAAGTATGACACAACATGACTCCTTCCATGTGAAGTTATATGAGCCTAGAGAAGGTAAGCTCGGTGGTTTTTCAAGTTTAGAGAGTCTGAAAAACACTAAAAGAAGAGTCCAAAGTGTTTCTTTTTCATAATAAGTCTAGTCGGTTTGCAAAAGGGTTAAACTTATACCGAAATGACATCTCTTCAAAATGATTTTAACGAGTGTGATTGAGACGAGATCACTCAGTTGTCTTCTCAATTTTAAGGAGTTTGAAAAGAGCGTAACTAAGGAATCACAACCTTTTTCTAAGTTTAGTCTCCTTAGCCTGAAAAAGTATAAAATATAACTTAGGAGAACTCTCCCAGTGATACAAGTCTTTTGAGGTGTACCTTTTTCCTGGATAATCTATTGGCCGGAAAAAGTGTTAAAATTATGCTAAATAGATGTTCTTTCTAGACCAATTAACGAGTGTGAAAGGAACAAGGTCACTCACCGATATTTTCATATTTAGGGAGTCTAAAAAGAGATTAACTATGGACTATGAGGGGTTTCCTTTTTCGTAAGTAATCTCCAAGGCCCAAGAAAGAGATAAACCAAAACCAAGGAGAAAGGCCCTTTTTCAAAAATTTAGTCCCTCAGGCCCGAAAAAGGGTTAAAATTATGCTTAAGAATAGTGTCCTAGAGAACCGAAGCTCCTAGGGAATACCTTTATTCGTAAATTAACCATTCGGACCGAAAAGGGGTAAACTACTGCCTAACAAATGTGCATTCAAATTATAGTTTGACGAGCATGAAGGGTGATGCAGGAGCATCGCTAACATCAAGCGAGCCAGTGCGAAAGCGAAAGACAGCTGGACAACCACCCAACACAAATTTTGGAATTTCCTTGAAGTTGATGTGCAATCTTAAATGAAGTCATTAAGAAAAGGCGAACTTGTATAATGTAAATGGACCTTGAGCAATTTTCTCTCGTTCTTAGTAGATAAAAGGCATTTAAAGTAGTTAATCTAGGTAGATAGAATTCAATTCTAGATTAGACAGTTTTAGAGCGCAAGAGGGAAATGGGATATAGACACCCTCATTGTGTATTGTAACATTATTATGAGCATTTGTGTATGAAGAGCATAGAAGAGAAGCAGAGAGCTATGTAAGAACACCCATGTACAGATATTTGGATTAATACAAAGAGTTGATTCAAATTCATGGTTTCGCGTTTGTTCTCTGGGTATTGATGCTAAATGATATGCTCATGAATGTTTGCTTCCTGTTATACATTTTCTTATATGCTGTGTACATCATTTCATGTTTGAGTTTGAAGTCTGAGAGGAAGTAGGAATGAGTTTCAATTGTTTCTCTATCTGAGCAAGGATTCCTGCAAGGAGTGCAGTCGAAGTGTCCCCAAGGAGTGCATTGACAAGGGGTTCAGATAGGGTAACTTTTGTTCTCGTTCATCCAGAAGTGCAGTTGGGCACAGGAGCCATGCAAGGAGTGTGAAGGCCAGAGAGAAGTCTTAGGATTATGAACCTGAGTGAAGAAACATTGAGAGATTGCTGCTGTAGGTGTGCGCAGAGTCGAAAAGATTCAAGCACTTGAAGTGTTTGAAGGTTTCCGCAAGGAGTGCGTGCAAGAGTCTTTTCTAAGACTCAAAGTTATAAGAAAGCTCAGGAAGGATAAGGCCTTTGAGATTGCTGAAGGACAGTGCAAGGAAGCTGTAATTGGAAGTTCGTAAGAAGCATCATAAGTTAGCACTACAGGTGGATGAGCTCCATGGAGGAACACTTGGTCATTCGCAGGAATTGCCAAAGAAAGAACGGACGATCGAAATTCAAAGAGGAGAATTCATGAATTTTCGTGAGCCATCAGATCTCACAGACAAGCCAGAGAGATACCGCTAGTATTTCAGGAGGTTCAAAGCTCAGGAGGGGCAGAACCATAGATCCAAGCCACAAGGACCGTCAGATTTACACGTGGATACATGCATCGGGGTTTCGTAGGTTGAAGTCCCGTGAACATTGCAACAGGGATCACAATATCACGATAAGCGATATCCCAAAAGAAAAAGGATAGTGTCGGGCCATAGGAGTTAGTGAGGTGGACAGGTGGCACACTATTTCAGAGTTTCACGGTGAGAAGTCCCGAAACAAATGCATTAGGATTCGCGATATTGCGAACTCCAAAATGCTGATGGAGTGAAGGACCATTGAAAATTCAGAACTCACGCTTGTGTCAGGGTTTCTACTAATCACGATTTGGGAGTTGGGAAAGCGAGTTCCTTGACATCGCGAGTGCCGAATTCGCAATAGGGAAAGTCCCGAAAGGTAAAGCAAGGGTCAGCGTTGACTGTTGTCGGGTTTCGGGGATTCGTGAAACCAACACTCGACCACTAGACTCGCAAAGTTGTGAAGTCCAATCTCCTGAGTGGAAATAGGGGATCATGTGAGAGTTGTTGTGGGTGCATATTTCCCGATAGGGAAATAGAAGAACGTTAGAGTTCTTTGGGCCGTGGAAAAAGGAAATATCCTGTGTGCACGCCGACCTTCCAACTTGCGGGTTGTGAGGTTGCGGGCGTCCCCATCAGAGTGGTATCAGGGCACATAAAGGTTCTTTTCTTTCTGTAGAAAAGAAAGAGAATTCATCATGCCGTCGAGGATAAGAGATAGAAAATCACCTGATCCAGAGGATAGGGAAATGCCGAGAAGAAGAGGCAGGCAGATGACAGATCCAACTATGGAGAGAGAAATGCGTGATCTACGAGCTAGACTCGAAAACATGGAGACAACACAAAGGTGTACAGTCAGTGTTGGGGATATTAGTGATTCTGAAAGAGAGATTGAGTCTGAACATGAAGAAGAAGTTGCAGTTGAAGATGCATCAAACGAGCGTTTGATCAAAGCTATTGCCAGGATGGGTGCAAGAGCAAAGATGGAGATTCCAGTTTACGAGGGAAACTTGGATGCAGAGGAGCTTCTAGATTGGATTAGAGCTCTTGACACATACTTCAACTATGAAGATGTCAAAGAGGACAAGAAAGTCAAGCATGCTATCACAAGATTAAAGGGACATGCAACATTGTGGTGGGATGAGCTACAAGCTGACAGATGCTGCAAGGGCAAGAAGAAGATCAAGAGCTGGGATCGAATGATCGCGAAGATGAAGGAGAAATTCATCCCCAGATATTATCAAATTACTCTGTTCAGGAGGATGCTGAACCTCAGACAGAAGCTGATGACAGTGAAGGAATACACTGAGGAATTCTACAAACTGAACATCAGGGCAGGTCATCGGGAAAGCGATGATGAAAATTTGTCAGATACATGAATGGCCTGAGATATGATATTTAGGATGAGATGAGCATGGTAACCATCCGGACAGTGGAAGATGCTTATCAGATGGTTCTGAAAGCGGAAGAGAAGCTGAGCCGAAAACAGGTTCAAAGAGGCCGAGGCAGAAGTCATCCAAGAGGCAAATCAATTGCCCAGGACAAATATCAGAAGCCCAAGGGAGACTGGAAGAAATCTCAGATTCGAACAGAGAGAGGTGGAAGTTCACAGCGATGGCAATATGATGAACAGAGAGGACAACATACTGAGCAGAGAGGAGATTATGCTGATAACAACACTTTTCCTCATACTAGAGGTAGAGGAAGAGGAAGAGGTGGAGTGATCACATGCTTCACATGTGGAAAAAATGGGCACAAGTTGTATGAGTGTTCAGATAAAAAGAAGGATATTGGAGAAGCTCACATTTCCAAAGCGCAGCGGCGGGATGTTGAGGCGGAAGACGCTGAAGGCAGAAGATCGCTAATGATGCGAAAAACTCTTTTGACACTAGAGAAGGAGGTGGAGAGTTCAGTCCAAAGGACCAGACTTTTCAGGACTGCCTGCAAGACCAAGGACGGGGTATGCAAGGTCATTGTAGATAGTGGTAGCATGGATAATCTCATTTCTACAGAGATGGTAGAGAAGCTGGAGCTGGAGATAACTGATCATCCAAGCCCATACAAAATTTCGTGGCTACAAAAAGGACATCAGGTAACTGTCACTAAACAATGTTTAGTTAAATTCAAGATAGGAGGATATAATGATAAGATATTGTGTGATGTCATTCCTATGGATGTTTGTCATCTATTGCTGGGTAGAACATGGCAATATGACAGGAATGTGATTCATGATGGGAGAATGAACACATACACCCTGGAGAAGAATGGGAGGACACACATGTTGCTTCCAATCAAGGATAAGGAGGTGAAGCCGGAAGTAAGCAACACTGTACTTCTCATGAGTGGGAAGGAAATTCTTATAGAGGTTAAGAAGAAGGAGGAGCCACAGTTCATCGTGGTCATAAAACCAAAGATTGTTTTGACCAGCACAAGAGTGGATGATTTACCAGAAGAAATTCAGGAACTGCTGGAAGAGTTTGCTGACATAGTAGTGGACGAATTACCTCATTCGTTGCCATCGATCAGGAGTGTGAGTCATCACATTGATCTCATACCAGGAGCCAGTTTGCCAAATAAAGCCACGTACAGATTGATACCGCAAGAGAATGAAGAAGTTAAGAGGCAAGTCCAGGAGTTGTTGGATAAAGGTTTGGTCAGGGAGAGCTTGATTCCATGTGTTGTTCCAACAGTACTTAGTCCGAAGAAAGACGAAGGCTGGAGGATGTGTACTGACTCGAGGGCGATTAATAAGATAACCATCAGGTACAGATTTCCATTGCCAAGGATGGATGATCTGATGGATTGCTTGAGTGGAGCAAAATATTTTTCAAAGATTGATTTGAAAAGTGGTTATCATCAAATCCACATGAGAGAAGGTGATGAATGGAAGACAACATTCAAAACAAACGAAGGTTTGTATGAATATCTTGTTATGCCGTTTGGTTTAACAAATGCGCCGAGTACCTTCATGAGGTTGATGAACGAAGTCCTGAAGGAGTTCATCGGGAAATTTTTCATTGTGTATTTGGATGACATACTGGTTTACAGTAAGACAATGGTCGAACATCTGAAGCATTTAGCTACAGTGATGTAGAGACTACAACAGGAGAAGTTGTTGATAAATATGAAGAAATATTCATTTATGAAGACAGAGCTTATTTACTTGGGGTTTGTTATTTCGGCTAATGAGTTGAGGATGGATCCAAAAAAGGTGGAGGTAATCAAGAATTGGCCATTACCGAAAAATATCTTTGAGGTAAGAAGTTTTCATGGATTGGCTAGTTTCTACTGAAAGTTCATCAAGAATTTCAATGGAATTAGCGCAACGATGATGGATATAGTGAAGAAAAGACACAACTCTTTTCACTGGATTAAAGAGGATGAGAAAAGTTTTAATCTGTTGAAGAGGAAGATTACGGAACAACCAGTTTTGGTGTTGCCAGATTTCCGAAAGACATTTCAAGTGAAATGCAATGCAAGTGGGTTTGCAATCGGGGCAGTCTTGAGTCAGGAAGATAGGCCAATCGCATACTTCAACGAGAAGATGAATGAAGCGAAGGTTAAATACTCCACGTATGATAAGGAGTTTTATGCTATCATCCAGGCATTAAAGAAATGGAGGCATTACTTGATCCTGAAGGAGTTTGTATTATACAGTGACAACCATGCATTGCAGTTTGTGACTCAACAGGAGAAGTTGAATCAGAGACATGTCAAATGAGTTGAGTGTATGCAAAATTTCACTTTTGTAATTAAACATATTTCTGGTACTGCTAACAAAGTGGCTGATGCTTTGAGCAGGAAGTGTTTGCTGTTGCAGGAGTTCCGAGTCAAAATGTTGGGTTTTGATGATCTCAGGGACATGTATGCAGATGATCAGGATTTCAAGGAGGTGTATGAAGTAGTTGAGAATCCAGTTCTCAGGGATAGAAGCCAATGGGATAAATACATGATCCAGGAAGGATTGTTGTTCAGGGGCAATCAACTGTGTATTCCGAAATGCTCCATGAGGGAGAACTAGTTAAAGGAGAAACACAGTGGAGGATTAGCAGGACACTTTGGTCACGACAAGACATTCACAAAGCTGAATGAGTCATATTTTTGGCCGAGAATGTGAGCAGATGTCAAGAGATTCATGGACAGATGCAAAATTTGCCAGCATTCAAAGGGAAGGAGACAAAATGCGGGATTTTATCAACCATTTCCCATACCTGAAAGGCCGTGGGATGCGATTAGCATGGATTTTGTATTTGGGTTGCCAAGAACACAAAGAGGTGTTGATTCAATCTTTGTGGTGGTGGATAGATTTTCCAAGATGGAAGACTTCATTCCATGTCAGAAGACCAGTAACGCAACTCATATTGTGAACTTGTTTTTCAAAGAGGTCATTCGATTTCATGGGTTGCCAAAGAGTATATTTTCGGATCGAGATACTAAGTTCATAGGGCATTTTTGGAGGACCTTATGGAAGAAGCTGGGAACTAACTTGTTGTTTAGTTCAGCATATCATCCTCAGATGGATGGACATACAGAAGTAGTGAACAGAAGTCTAGGAGACTTGCTGAGGAGCTTGGTGACATAACACCATAGCCAGTGGGACAACATATTACCGCAGGCAGAGTTTGCTTATAATGAATCAGTTAATAGGATCACAGGGCAGAGTCCATTTCAGGTTGTCTATGGCATGCAACCGAGAGGAATTTCTAAACTGAGAGATTCAGAATAGACTATGACTAGGAGCACTAGTGCAGAAGAATTCACAGAGGCGATGAAAGAACTTCACAGTCAAGTGAAGGAGCGATTGCAGAATTCAAGTCAGGAGTACAAGCGCAGAGTAGATCAACATAGAAGACAACTTTAGTTTGAGGTTGGTGACTTGATTCTAGCACATTTGAGGAAGGAAAGGTTCCCGAGAGGAACATATAACAAATTGAAGATGAAGAAAATCGGGCCATGTAGGGTCTTGAAGAAAATTGGGACAAATGCTTATGAGATTGAATTACCCGATGGGATCGGAATTTCTCTGATATTCAATATCTCGGATTTGTACCCATATAAAGATGAGGAAACAGAGACTGGAGATGAGCAGCCAATGATCCAGTGGATGAAGCAAATGCCAGTTGCAGATAAGCCACCGATGGAGCGCATACTTGACAAACGAATTGGTAAGAAGACTAGGTGAAAACAATACTTTGAGTATCTGGTCAAGTGGAAAGACCATCCAGTTGAAGATGCTAGCTGGGAGAATGAAGTAGAGATCCAAAAGCATGGACAAACCGTGTGTGAGCTCATGGACAAGAGCCCATGAAATTTTTCAAGCAAGGGAGTATGATGCAGGAGCATCGCTAACATCAAGCGAGCCAGCGCGAAAGTGAAAGACAGCTGGAAAACCACCCAGCACAAATTTTGGAATTTCCTTGAAGTTGATGCGTAATCTTTAATGAAGTCATTAAGAAAAGGCGCACTTGTATAATGTAAATGGACCTTGAGTGATTTTCTCTCGTCCTTAGTAGATAGAAGGCATTTAAACTAGTTAATGCAGGTAGATAGAATTCAATTCTAGATTAGATAATTTTAGAGTGCAAGAGGGAAACGGGATATAGACACTCTCATTGTGTATTGTAACATTATTATGAGCATTTGTGTATGAAGAGCATAGAAGAGAAGCAAAGAGTTGCGTAATAACACCCATGTACATATATTTGGATTAATACAAAGAGTTGATTCAAATTCATGGTTTCGGGTTTGTTCTCTCGGTATTGATGCTGAATGATATGCTCATGAATGTTTTCTTCCTGTTATACATTTTATTATATGCTGTGTACATGATTTCATGTTTGAGTTTGAAGTCTAAAAGGAAGTAGGAATGAGTTTCAATTGTTTCTCTACCTAAGCAAGGATTCCTGCAAGGAGTGTAGTCGAAGTGTCCCCAAGGAGTGCATTGACAAGGGGTTAAGATAGGGTAACTTTTGTTCTCGTTCATCTAGAAGTGCAGTTGGGCATAGGAGTCGTGCAAGGAGTGCGTAGGCCAGAAGAGAAGTCTCAGGATTGTGAACCTGAGTGAAGAAACATTGAGAGATTGCTGCTGCAGGTGTGCGTAGAGTCGAAAAGATTCAAGCACTTGAAGTGTTTGGAGGTTGCCGTAAGGAGTGCGTGCAAGAGTCTTTTCTAAGACTCAGAGTTATAAGAAAGCTCAGGAAGGATAAGGCCTTTGATATTGCTGAAGGACAGTGCAGGGAAGCTGTAATTGGAAGTTCGTAAGAAGCATCGTAAGTTAGCGTCGCAGGTGGACGAGTTCCGTGGAGGAACACTTGGTCATTCGTAGGAATTGCCAAAGAAAGAACAAACGATCGGAATTCAGAGAGGAGAATTCATGAATTTTCGTGAGCCATCAGATCTCACAGACAAGCCAGAGAGATACCACGAGTATTTCAAGAGGTTCAAAGCTCAGGAGGAGCAGAACCGTAGATCCGAGCCACAAGGACCATCGGATTTACACGTGGATACGTGCATTGGGGTTTCGCAGGTTGAAGTCCCATGAACATTGCAACAGGGATCGCGATATCACGATACGCGATATCCAAAAAGTCAAAGGGCAGTGTGGGGCCACAGGAGTCAGTGAGGTGGACTGGTGGCACACTATTTCGGAGTTTCGTGGTGAGAAGTCCCAAAACACATGCATTAGGATTCGCGATATTGCAAACTATGAAATGTCGATGGAGTGAAAAACCGTTGAAAAGTCATAGCTCACGCGTGTGTCGGGGTTTCGGCTAATCAAGATTTGGGAGTTGGGAAAGCGAGTTCCTTGACATCGCAAGCGTCGAATTCGTGATAGGGAAAGTTCCGAAAGGTAAAGGAAGGGTCAATTTTGACTTTTGTTGGGTTTCAGGGATTCGTGAAATCAACGCTCGACCACTAGACTCGCAAAGTTGCGAAGTCCGATCTCCCGAGTGGAAACAGGGGATCGCATGAGAGTTGTTATGGGTGTAGATTTTCCGATAGGGAAGTAGAAGAATGTTAGAGTTCTTCGGGCCGTGGAAAAAGGAAAGATCCTTTGTGCACACTGACCTTCCGATCTACAGGTTGTGAGGTTGTGGGCGTCGCCATCAAAGGTAAACAAGATCACTCGACAATATTTTCAATTTTAGAGAGTCTGAAAAGGGCTTAAAAAATGCTCCAGAGGGGCTTCTTTTCTTAATTAATCTAAATGAGTCTGGAAAGAATAAATAAATTCTCATTAGATGTTGCTTTCAAAGTTTAAGCAAGCTTGAAATACAACAAACCAAGCTCTTAGGGAGTCCCTCGGGTATAGGCCAGAAAACAATGAAGAAGAATGAGGCTTCAACATGAAGTCTTGGAGGGACTAGACAAGATTCCCATGCCTATTGATGCAGGAGAACTGCTCCACCTCAGCAAACACGCCAGTATGAAAACACACAATGGATAAAGGGAGAGGCATTAACGGTCCCATATTTATTTATTTATTTGAGATAATCCTATACGGTTTTTCATGTTGTAAGGTTGTAAATGCCAAGCCATGCCTTTGTATAGGTAGTGGTTGGATTTCCTTAAAAGGGTTACTTGTAGCAGGCCCAGATCATAGTCAGGTTTGGGTAGACATTTATTAAACTTCAATGTAATAGATGAGGTTAGGTGAGAGAGGAAGAGCTCGCAGAGCCCCTCTTTTGTAAGGAGATCTTGCATCAAAATTTCGCATAGAGAGAGAACAATAGAGAGGCCAGGGTAGAGAGGCCTTAGGAGGTAGAATAGTTTTGGGAGAGAGATCTGGAGAGAACTGGGACTTTGTTACAGTCCAAATTTTGTAAATCATCTGTATAGACACACATAGATAATAAAACAACATTTTTTCCTGCATATCGTGGGTTTATGTGTTTATACATTTTTATGCATTTTTAAGGTTTGAATGCTTAACTAGTGAAGTATTGCACGAGTTTCAATTGTTTCTCATATTTGAGTTTCTGAGTGAAAGGAATGCACACAATATGCAAAGAGTGTTTTGATAGAGGTTTAACCTCAAGGGAAAGCTCAGGAGGGATACCGTTGAACCCTCATCATAAGAAGTGTAAAGAGTGCATGGGAAGAAATCTTTATCGAGTTTAGAGAGAACGAAAGTTACTGAGGACTCTGTAGAGATATTCCAGGTGGGAATTGAGCTGGTGCAAGTGTGCACAGAAGAAATCCATGTTGAGTTTAGTAGGAAACAAAGTTACTGAATACTCTATGAGGAAAAATCTCTGCAAGGAGTGCCTTGAGCAGAAGAATGTCAGGAGGGAGAGAAGTATTTCTTGTTCAAGAAATCCTTCAGATTTTGAGTTTGACGAATTTTTGAGAATGCAAAGTGTGCATGGGAGATCGAAATCTTCGAGGAGAACAAGATCAGAAGGAATAATGCAAGAAGTGCGTATGAGATGGGCTTATTCTAAGTCCATAAGATCAGAAGAGATAACACTTTCAGAAGTGTAAGTGAGACCCAAAGGAGTCAGGTTCATAGGAGGAAGTTGAAAGGCCAAGACCTTTCAAACATTGACAAAACCTTCTAAGTTGAAGAAAGTATAAAGCACATGAGGAGGAGAAAAAACAATTGTTTGATCGATTGTGGAGAAGAAGCTGGACCGTTATATCTACTTTCATGTAGAGGAGGAGTGAGCACAGGAGAACCAAATCTCGACCGTTAGATATGATCATGTGGACCAACAACTGCTAGATCTAGATGAATGTCCATGAGGTTTCACTCTTTGGAGCTGCACAGGAGAGAAGGCTTTTCGAAGTTGTGAATTCTTGACATCATCAGAACCGTCCATCGAAAGGGATGCTTGGCGAGCGGTCAGTGTTTCGCTAACTTGCACATCAAAGAAGTCAAAGGGAAGAATCACAAGAACTCGTGAAAGATGGGTTTGTGACATGATAGTGGCCATTTGATCTAGAGGAGCGTGAGCCATTGGATTTGAGCGCTCCAAAATATGAGAATTTCGGGAGTCAGAAATGTGGAGGAAGTATTAACTTGGAAGTTGCAAGTCACGAAATCCCTATTCGCGAAGGTGAATCTAGACCATTGGATCTATAGGGGATACGTGTCAACGGATCGAGAGATCTAGAAAGAGGTGGAGGTTGAAGTGTTGAAACAGACGAAGCCTAGAAATATAAAGAGAAAAGAGTTGTCGATCTGCAAGGGGACACTTATCACCAGATCGCGAGCTCCGAAGAAATTTACGCTGGATTTTTAGTTTTGAGAACTGAAATAGCCGAAGCCCGAAGCCCCAAAGAGCCGAAGTGCCAAGGAGCTAAAGAGCGGAAGCATTGGGGAGCTGAAGAGCCAAAGAAAAAAAGGCCAGAGAGATTCTGGACCATCAGATCCAGAAGGGAGACATGGAGAAGATCTGTGAACTTCGGGTAAATATACGAAGTAATCCTAGGTTGTCCGATGTAAAAGGACACATGGCAGGATTCCACAGATTTGAGGAGAAGAAAAAGGGTTTGATATTTCATATCTCAGAAGTCCGGAGACCCGGAGGAAATCTCGATCGTTGATCGAGAAGAGGGTTGCAGGACTGTTGATCCAAGTTAAAAGGTCAGGAATCCGAAAGAGGAGAAGAACCGTAGGTTCAAGGGGATAGGTGTCAAGAGATCTTAAACTCTAGGAGATTTCCATACAGAGGAGAGTGGATTTTGAGAATTGAAACTCTCGAAGGCAGGAATGGTGGAGTCAACAATAGTCATTGATTCGAATGGGACTACATGTCGATAGATTGTAGAGATCTGTGGAGACGTGTGGAAGGAGGAAAGAAGAGAAGAACATAGATCGATAATATTCATTGATCACAGGCAACAAAAAAGGATAATAGATCAACATAAAGGAAGGATTGCAGGGAGAGGATATGCTCAGATGTTAATAGTCCTTGAGCGAGCCACAATTTCAACCATTGTTTTGGTGACAAGGTATGTGTCAGCATGAGAAGGATTGTGGGGAGAAAATCAGATTAGTTGGAAACCACTCTTTCCCATGCCCGCAATCACACATTAGCATAAGGGCACAACCCAGGGTCATATAAAGGAAGGGGCTAGTGAAGAGGAGCTAGCACCCATAAATTGAGAAGCGCCCAGAGCACGCAGAGATAGAAGATGTAGGTATCACAGGACCTACACCAAAGGAGGAAAAGGGACTTGTGTATAACTTATATGGGTTCAATCAGGAACCCAAAGAGTTGATCCAACTCAACAATTGGAATGATCTAGTGACTGGGAGGTCGCAGAGCCTTGGAAGGGGAGGGGGTCTGCATCAAGTGGTATCAGAGCGTAAAGTTTGTCTACAAATCACATGAAAAGGGGTGAGACCTCGACAGGAGATACTTTGATACCAAGTCATATCAGAGCACATAATTTATTTCTATAGGAAATGGAGGCAATTAGAAGACCGAGCCTTGCTTACATACATCAGATAAGAAAGAGGTGAAGAAGGCAGAGTATTGATATTTTGTAAGAAGATTGTTTCACACGTAGAAAAACAACAAAATTTTAAACAACCATGTGAGATATGAAGGGAAGATGGAGATGCTCTCATATGTAGAGTGATATATAGACTTTCCAGGAGGACAGGTAGAAGGTGGAAATGAATACTGAAGGCCATAGATGTGGTTGAAGAGAAGGACACCAACAGAATAATAATTCATAGATGGATCTTGAGTTCAATAAGATAAGGGAACAAATGGAGAAGATTGCATTTAAAATGTAACAGAATGAAAAAGAGCATTGGGTGTATGAATGGCCCATGAAGAAGAAGATGAAGTGGCTAGTAAAGAAATTGTTGGCCGGAGGACACCAAATATTGATGAGAAGGTGGTTGAGGCATGATGAAAACCTCAGTGACACATAGGAGGAACTCATTCACATTTGTGAACCAGAGACTGGGAGAAATCTCATGGACGAGGAGAAGAATATATCAGATGAAGATCTCATAAACTGCTAGGTGGGTAGAAATGGAATTTCAAGTTTCCAGGTGGGCAATGGAAAGATACCAGGGGAGTAGTGTCACAAGTTCATATTGCCAAGTGGGTGACGAGACAGGATTGGTTGATCTCATAAACTTCCAGTTGGGCAGCAAAAAATTCCCAAATTGCTAGGTGGACAGGAATAAATAGATGAGACTGTATTAAAGTCTCGAGAGCTCAGAAGTGAGTTCATGTCAGTGAGGAGTAATGATAGGAGAATATTCATGTGGGTTTGTAGACCATGTGAATGAATATGATGACAAGTTAAAAAATTTCACCATCCAGGAAGAGGATCAGAGGATCATTTTGATTATTGGAGGGGTTAAGATATTCCTACCAAATAGCCAAGTAGAGGCCAGGGCACATGATGAAAGTGCAACAGAAGGAGAAATACAACCAACAGAAACTATCAAAGAGGAAGAAATGGAGCAGACACTAATGTCTACCTGAGTAGAAGGAGATGAGCATTCAACCAAATGGCTTGAAAATTTTAGCCAAGAGGCTGAACAGAAGATGACTACAACACTGAAGCCTGCAAAATAAGAGGAAGGAGACAACATGGACTTTGTTGATCTGTATGAAGAACTAGAAGCCCTAGAGAGAAGGGTAATGGTGCAAAGCTTTCACACCCAACAGGTCAAGTTGGAGACATATAGAGGAGCATACCTACCAGAAGAATGGTTGGAGGAAATTGGAGATATGCCAACACAAGATGAGCTAAGAGAAGAAACAAATATGTTAGAAGAGGAAGCCGAGCAATAGCTTGATGATGAGACTGTGGAATTGAAGTCTGCATCAGAGTAGAAAATCGATGCCACAAAGGGATATAAAGAAAACATGGGGAATCGAGTAGATCTGCCCACTGATAAGTATGGGGAGAAGTAAGTGCAGTCAAGAAGACTGAATAAAGAGAGCCAAACACTGCAGCAACTAGACAACATGATAGAGGAGATAAGAAGGCTGATAATGAGATCAACAGAAATAGTCAGCAAAGAGAATTTGAATAGAAGAGAGCCTGCCATAACAGTAGGGAAAAAACTGAAGAGGAAAAAGAAGCAGCAGTAGTAGCATGGCTGGAGAGGAGCAAGAGGACAACTCTAGAAGAGAATTTGGGATCTAGGAGGATTTCAACACTAGAGAAGGGGATCTCATGAGAAGGAGATCATGTTTTTCCTAGCAAGGGAGTATGATGTAGGAGCATCGCTCCACCTCAACAAACACAACAACATGCAAACAAACAATGGAGAAAGGGAGAGGCATTAACGCTCCCATATTTTTTTTTTTATTTGAGATAATCCTATACGGATTTTCATGTTGTAAGGTTGTAAATGCCAGGCCATGCCTTTGTACAGGTAGTGGTTGGATTTCCTTAAAAGGGTTACTTGTAGCATGCCCAGATCGTAGTCAGGTTTGGGTAAACATTTATGAAACCTTAATGTAATATATGAGGTTAGGTGATGTAATATCCCTCAGCCGAACCCAAATGTTAATACAATCCAAGTATATTTAAGCCAGTGAGTTGTTTAGACATCATTTTTGTAATACACCTTTCATGGCATGGTGCACGCATATACTACGCAGTAAAGGGATGTAATGTGCACATTTCTGAATACCACACGTAGTAACTATGATGCACGCAACCTTAAAGATAGAGGATACAACGCGTAGTAACTAAAGAGTGCACAACCTTGAGGTCAGTGGATATCACGTGCAGTAACTAAAGTGCGTGCAATATTAAGGTCATCGAACCTTTGTGTATATAATATGCATTATATGCTGGTGAGCCAGTATTATAAGCCAGAATGATTATGTCTTGGAATTAGGCCAACGTGCCTAGATGTTAAAGGCTAGAGCGCCTATTTTGTATATATCTCATGATTAATATAGAAATACATCACTGCACACAGACCGACCACAATAAAAGAGAAGGCGAACTAGATTCCACCAAATAGTGAAAGGGAGGGCCTAACGTTAAGAACAGGGCTAAGCTAGAGAGATTAAAGCCAAAAATAAATATTATATTAATATTTCTTAAAAACATAAAGTATGGATAATTAATTTATCCTAAGTCCTAAAGTAGGGGACAAGTGTATCACAGTAGCTTCCAACATGACAAGTGTCAAGTTGGAGACATGCATAATTATTGTCGAGACTTAGTTCCTTTTGGGGGGGATCGACCATTGTGAGGAGGAGAATCTTACCATTTTTTCTTCCTTCGACCAAAGAACCAGTATTCATGATACATTTCGTCAGTCCTTGAGCTACCTCGTATCTTCCTACCACGTACCGAGACCAGATTGATATCCATTCCTATTGGTGTACCTGTCAGCTTGGGAGTGGGATTGAAGAGGCGGGTTTTCATGCCCGTGAGCAATTCTCTGAGTGAGGGAATTGTTGAGGATCGATTTCCTGAAGGTGATAAACTATGGCTGCAGTGCTCTGAGACTTTCAGTTTGGCCTATTGTTGAAGCCCTAGAAGGGAAGATTAGCAACCGAAGGACTGTTGAGCAGAGAAGGGGCACACTTCCTTGGGTGGGATAGGCATGTGGGGAAGGAGAGGCTATAGGCTATGGTTGAGTGAACACCTAAGAGGGAGTCTTTCCGGTTGACCGTGAACCTTTAGCCAAGTTAAGAATCCCTTTCCTGGGTGGAGTCTAGTCCCAACTCGGGGGTGACTCACTGTTGAGAGTGACGAACAATGTAGTCTAAGGCTGGGAGGTTCGTGGATGGTCTGCATGTAGTTGGTGACATTATTACCAAGATAAGTACTAGTTACGTGTTGAATTCCATGATGCATTGTCGTTTATGTGTTATTTTATGGGTTTTATTGCTTGTGTGAGCATAACTGTCTGGATGTTTAAGGATATACCTTGTACATGCTGCATGTCTGTGTTCATTATTAAATCATTCTGAAAATCGTATATTTACAGAACACAATTGTTTGTTTATCTTTTATATGTGAATCTTCCGCTAGAGAATTGTATATATATGTTTAATTTCATGCAGTTCAGTATGTATGTATGCCTGTGTGTGTATATACATATTTAGAGAGAAAAAAAAAAAGTTATGTGACATACCTTAGTTGAATACTGGGTGTTACATTATGTTGTCAGAAATAAGCTAAGTGTCTGAGTAAGTGACATTCTCGGTTAGTGGGTGGATGGGGTGTGTTACAGTATGGTATCAGAGAATCATTTTTTGAAACTGAGCCTGAATGGGCCAAACCAGTCGAATGGAGACGAGATTACAGTATGGTATACAATATATTGCATTTATGGAAAATTGAGCCACCGCACGGAAGAATAATATGTAGATATGCACGCGCTAAATTTAGCATTGCACGGAGTGCATACACATAGTAAAGGTAGATGTGGTGTGCATGGTATTGTGAGGCACACTGAAGTTGGTTGGTGCACACACATTAGGTGTATGTGTTGTATCGCTATAGTGCAGGCAAGGGTGCGCGCAGGTAGTTGTGTGTGGTAGCGACAGAGTATTCGGTGGGGCATACAGATTATTTTACGTGGTAAGGCATATCGAACTTTAGCACAATGCAATGCATAGAGTGAAATGCATGTTGAATATCCAAGTGCGATACAAAAATAGCGTGTAGAGGATATTTGCGTGCAACACAGGAGTAGTGTGCACAAGTTATTGGTGCAACAAAGAGGAAATGTATAGCATATACAAGTGCGTGGAAACATGATTTACCTTATAAATTTTTTTCCACGATAAATAAAGGTACACAGGTTGAATTTTTATGTGCACAAAATTGTCTAAAAATCTGATTAAGACAACGAGCCTGTGTTTAATTAGAAAAATTTACATAGTATTCAAAGAAAGAGGAATACACAATTGCATTGAAGTATTATTTAAAATGAGTCAAGCGAATGAGATGAATTCTGGGTTTTATTCAAATAGTTGAAAGTGAAATATAAGTTACAAGAAGACACATAATATTAAAGGAAACAAGATTCGTAACATCATCAATGGAATCTTGTCTTAAGCAGTACAAAATCCGCTTCTGCGCTTATATATTCATTTAAAATCCAAAATTACAAAAGGGGATGATTCAAAATAGCAGTGGCCCTATTCAAAGTGACCATACAAGAATAGTTCTATCATCTCCAAAGCTTCCTTACCTTTTCTATCATCTATCCAAAAATCATTGAAATATACTCAATTGTATTGAGGGCTCATTTCATCTTAGCTAGCTCCTCCTTTAAAAAATCTAACTAGACCGGTTGATTCTCTCCAACACTCTCAGCCGCTTCAGTGATGGGTTCTTTCTTCTGTCGCTTGCTTTGTTTCTTCTTAGTAGCTAGTCCATTGATAACCAGATCCCTCATGATTGGATTCATCCTGATTTCCAATCTTGGATCAGTAACAGGTACTGTGTGAAACTTAGTCACCAGTATATGTGCGACTACCTTTTCCTTCGTACTCGTAGGAAAATTTAGCATGTTTCCCGAATAACCAGTCTCATTGGATTTAACTGGGTCCATATACCTCAGTTTTGTGGACACCGAAATACGTTTGCAGAGATGAGAATTTTGAACCAGTTTGGAGACTTCTCGTTGATGGATAGGATGATGCTTCCATACCCGAGAGTTGGTAAATATAGAACCTCAATCATGAATCCCTAACAGACTTGCGCACAAGTGCAATGGGTTGCCATGCTCGGCTAATCCAATTCAAATGAATAAAAATTTTGAGTTCGTTACATGGAGGTGTTCACCTAACTCAAATGACTGTGATGTATGAGTGAATGAGATAGAGTGATATGACTAACCATCACCCATCCCACAAATGGTGGATTTGACATATTGAAGCACGTGACATCGAAACTTATGCAAAAGTGGTTTTGGCAAACCACCTTGCGCTCGAAGTATCTCTGCGCAATGATATAGTGCTTGCTAAGTTCTCAAAACTTGGGTCGTGTCTGAGAATTGTCATGGTGGCAACACTAAGAAATCAGAAAAGATAATTTTGATATAATTATTGAGCCGAAATAGTTCATATTTCTCATGGATTGTTGATTTAGTTAAACTAATAATTTTTAATGGTTGCGCATTTTGTAGAACTAACAACAACTAGATTAGATCAGATCAAGTACCGAGTCCATAGGAATGGAAGAGACATGAGGAAACTATAGTCAACAAGATGAGAGTAGAAGGATGAATGTCCATTTGGACATTAAAGGAACAAACTCCAATGGACATGGAGAGGAGAGGGATGAAAACCTAAATATGGTAGAGACTATTAAAAATTTGCAAAAGGATGTCCAAAGACATAAAGATGATAATGAAAGGCTTATGAGAGCCAAAGAGCAACATGATGACTTCAACATGAAGTTATTGCAAAGTATGAACAAAATAGAAAAGATATTGGAAAAAGAAAGTGACGCAAGCAAATATGGAAGTCACAAACCTACAGATGAGAAAAAGAGATCAGGAAATGTTAGCAGACACCATCATCACTCCCGAAAGAATTCCAAGAAAAGAGTAGGTAGCAACACAAGTCCATCCCTTTTCAGACAGCATAAGAGATCTAGGGTGGATGAGCTACGAGGAGAAATGAACAAAATCAAACCTCCTACATTTCATGGTGAGCACAAGAAGGATGAATATGCAGAAACATGGTTGTTGGGCATGAGGAAGTATTTTCAATTACACAATTGTTCTTCCCATGCAGAGGGTAGACTTGCCATCTATCAACTCAAAGGAAAGGAATCCATGTGGTGGGATCAGCTTGTAAAGGTACAACACATTAAAGAGAAGAGCATTACTTGGAGGGAATTTAAGAAGTATTTTGAGAAGAAATACTTGAATAAGAGGTATTATGACAAGAAAATGAAAGAGTTCTTTGAACTCAAACTTGGAAGTATGACCATAGATGAATATGAAAGAAGATTCCTAGAATTACTGAAGTATGTCTCCTTCATCAAGGATGAGATAGTTAAAATTCAAAGGTATTTGAGTGGATTGCTAGCATTCATCAATGACAAAATACAATATGATGATCCCAAGACATTGGAAGAGACCATAAGGCTAACTTTCCAAAAATCAAGGCTAACTTTACAATATGTCTATATGATCAGCAGAAATCAAGGCTAACTTTCCAAAAATCTTGGGAAGACAAAAATAAGTTCAAGGTGGATGAGAGGAAAAAAGGATTTAAACCATCATTCTTCAAAAATAGTCCACATGGACAACCAACCTCTAAAGAGCCCAAAATGATAGAGGCAGAAGGCCAAAGGCCAAGGCAACCACCTATTCAATGTTGGGGTTGTAAAGGAGATCATAGATTCAGAGATTGTCCTCACAGAGGTGAAAAAGGAAGGACTGTTTATAATGTACAACAAGCTAAAATAGTGGAGGACATGGGTAGAAATGTGCCAAGGATCTATGCGGCCCTGGATAACAAGCAAGTAGAATATGAGTCACACTTGATTGAAGTGGAAGGTATGATTAACAACCAAACCATTGCTATTTTAATTGATTCAGGAGCTAGTCGTAGTTATATAGATCCTAAGACGGTAGAAAGTTTGCAATTGCCAAGAAGCAGGCATGGAAAATATTGGTTGGTACAGTTAGTTACAGGAACCAAAAGAAAGGTTAATGAGATGGTTAAGTCATGTCTCATGGACATGAACGGACTGAACACCAAGGCATATTTGAATATCTTACCCTTGGGTTCCTATGACTATTTAATTGGGATGGATTGGTTGGACCCACATCATGCTCTATTGGATTGTCATAACAAAGCATTCGTTTGCTTGGATGAAGAAAGGAACCAAAGCAAAGTGCAAGGAATTGCCAAGGTAGTAACCGTTAGAGAAATTTCAGCATTGTAGCTAAAGAAATGTTATAGAAGAGGATGTCAAATATTTGCAGCTCATATGGAGGAGACACTTGAAGACAAGGTGCCGAAATTTGGAGAATTATGAAATCCTGAAAGAGTTTGAAGATGTATTCAAGGAAGTACCAGGACTACCCCCAAGGAGAGACCTCAATTTTTCTATAAATCTGACACCAGGAGCAACTCCCGTGTCAAATACTTCTTACATAATGAGTACACCAGAATTGAAGGAGTTGCAAATTGATGTAGGAGCATCGCCAACAACAAGTGAGCGCAGAGGCAGAAGACAACTAGGATGAGCGCAACACATTTTTGCACACGTTGAAAATGTTTTGAAATATTTTGAAAGACTAAGGAAGGAATATTAATGAAATAGTTAAGGAAGGCATACGTGCATTTATGAATAAGTGATTGTAAACAGATCTTGAGCAATCTGCTCTCATTTGTCGATGTAAACGACATTTATGCCTAGTTAAGGAAAGTAGGTAGATTTAAATTCTAGATTAGACAGTTTTAGGAACAGGAGGGAAAATGACTATAGACACCCTCATCTTTGTATCATTGTATCAATCATAATTAGATCAATTAATCACATTAGCATAGAGAAGAGGAGAGCTGTAGCAGAGAGTTGTAGAGAAGAACCCATGTACAGAAGTTCTAAGTTAATATATGAAGCTTTGATTTAGATTCATGGTGTTATGATGCTTTTGTGTATACATGCTAATTGATCTGCTTATGGTTGTTTTATTCTCTCTGTCATGCATTTGTTGTTATGATATGTATGTATTATTTCATGTTAAGTGTTTGAAGTATGAGAGAGAGAGAGATTGAGTTTAAATTGTTTCTCTTCCTGAGTGAGAGAGTTCCTTCAAGAAGTGTAATGAAACGTCCGCAAGGAGTGTGTTGATGAAGGTTCAGAGTTTATCTCTGAAATCTCAGGAGGGATATCGTTGTTCTCATTTCAGCAAAAGTGAAAGACAAGCACAGAAGCCGTGCAATGTGTGTGCAGGCTGGTTTAGACCTTAGAACATATCAACTAAGGTTGAGAGATTGAAGGACTACTATTGCAGAGAAAATGCACAGAGTCGTGAGTTCAAGTATGCTGAAGTATTTGAAGGATTGCCGCAAGGAGTGCATGTAGGAGTCTCCTTGAAGACCTGAGTTTGTGAAGAAATCTCAAAAGGGTTAGGGCCTTTGAATCATTCAAGAGAAAATAGGAAGATCAAGTCATTGTGTAGAATTCACGCCCTAGAGAAGGATCACAAAGTCGATTTTGAGCCAGAGGTTCTTGAGGAGGAAACTAAATGGTCGAAATTCTCCGAGGAGAAATCCCAAAATAGCGAGGACCGTAGGATCCAAGAAAGTTGCGAGGGAAGTTAAGCATTGGACAGATCCACCTTCGAAAGGTAGGATTTAACGTGGACCATTGATTTCGATCATTGGACCGTCAAGATCATTTCAGCATTTCAGGGGTCATAAGTCTGAAGTGTGGACGAAACCTTTGGTTGA
>JASDQU010100356.1:183374-201611 GCA_032191745.1 Picea mariana
TTTTCAAAGTTTATGCTAATACAATACATTAAAGAAGAAAACAATCATCTTTCAAGTTGCTACTAAGTACCTAGTGTTGTGATATACCACCAAGCCTATATTAATGTTAAAGAATTATTTTTTCTTACCTTATTTGATTTTAGTGGCATTGATAAGAACTTCATATCCTCAAATCACAACCTTTTAATTCCTTAAGGATTCACGCCTACACAAAACAAATATCCACTAATATTACTCTAAGAAAGTTACATTATACAGAAAGAATTTGGGTTTTCATCACTGAGGCCCTTAGTAAGATGAACATAATGACATATCTTTTAATATGGACTTAATTTTTATTTCCTTTACCCTTGTTATATTAACCACCACCTTTGTATTCATTGTAACCCTTCTTATCTGACATCCCCTTCTCCCTTTTTTGTTTTCTCCACCATCCTTTTTGTCCTTGCAACCATCCTTCTTATCTCCACTACCACAACCTTCCTTATTCTCTCACCTTCTTTCTTTCCTGCCAATATTTTTTTACCCTTCCTAATTGTTTTCATCCTCCTTGAAACCCATCCCTTGTGTTCAAATTTAAAACTAATATACTCGACTACCAAAGAGGAAAAACATCAACCATTTAAGATACTACCAAGTACCTAGTGTTGTGATATACCAATGTTGTGATATATCACCTGTTAGGATATTTAGACACTTAGGAGTTATTCAAGATCTACTTGGTCTAATGTGTCATTAGGTAAAAGTGTGTTTCTTAGTGTGTTTCTTTAGTATGCATTAGTATGCATTTGTAGTTAGGAAATCTGACGGCCACGATATGTTCTCGGCATAGAGTGATTCGATGGTTCATATTCTCCTCAATCTTAATGGCCATTGATCCGTGACTTAACACTCGATTGGTCCATGATCTCTATTTAAAGAGCATGGAGGATCATTTGTTGATGATATATTGTGAAAATATCTCTTGTAAAATCTCTTTGTAATCTTTTTCTGTTGCATTAATAAACTGCTCCAAGTGGTCGCATTGACTGGGGCCATGGATGTTTCCCTATAGGGGTTTTACCAAGTCAAAACATCGGTGTGTTGATCTTTAATCTGGTTGTGTGAGTGGTTACTAAAGGTGTTCTTCCTCTATTGGAATACCTGTGTTGTCGAACATGGTATCAGATCCTATTTGAAGACCCACTCTTGTTGTAGATCGAGATCGTGAAGCCGAGTTTCCTCATCTCCATTTTCTTTCATTTTCATACATTTTTGGGCTGATAGGATCGTTCCATTACTTATGGAGCACTCGTTTAAATTAGGAACACTTTTTGTCTCACTCAAAAAGGTTTTTTTTCTCCCAAGATACCTCCATTTCAGTCAGATCCATAGGTATAAATCCTGAATACGAATTTTTTAAATTTTTGCAGAGTATTATTTTGGTTTTATATTATTTATTTCCATCTTTCTACTCTTTTAGATTTGTGTATTCTCTTTTCCCCGCGCCCTGTGCAGTGTCAACAAATCCTAAACAGATAGGAAAATTTGTATCTTCCAAGTAAGCTAACCGAGATATAACCCTTGTTGTCATCGAGAAGTGAAATTTGTTTTCTTGTGTGAAAATATATTTTTTTAGCACACTCTCTAAGGCCGACAACAACAACAACAACCCCAATCCTCTTTCTAAACAATACAATATGTTTTTCTAGACCATTTGGTTAAAAGTCTCCTTATTAAGTAAGAGGTCTTGAGTTCAAGTCTCTCTTTTGTTACTTTTTTTTCAAAAAATTCATGCTCAAATTGTAAAGTGTATTTCACTTCAAGTATAAAAGTGAATCACTATAAGTAGATTTAATATTTTATTTTAGAGTTATTTATTTTGCATGCAACTTTTCTTTTATAAAGTAACTTCATTGTAAAAGTGATCCCCACTTCTCTTTATAAAAGTGGTTCACTTCATAAAGCTACTTACACCACCACGTGGTCCTTTGGTTATCGGTTATGTCAGTTTTAAAAAGGGTATAACTTTCACATCCGAAGTTCGTTTTAAGTGTCGTTTTTTTTAAAACCGCATAATTTTTTGAGATATTTCCATCCAGATCATTAGTTTCAGTTTTTAAATCCCTATTATCGACAACTTTAATATGGATTCTTCCAGTAATATTTTGCTAACTAACACCAACTACTTCCAATGGAAATCTCATATGAAATATTTATTGAGAAGTAAAGGCTTGTACTGGATTACCTTGGGAAAGGAAGAATCACCCACTGATGATTATAAGAAATTCAAATGGGATAATAGGAGCGATGAAGCACGTGGCATAATCAGAATGTCCATCTCTCCGGATTTAAGGTTCCACCTTAAAGAAATTGATGACCCTGAAGAAGCTTGGGAAAACAATGAATCTATGTTTGGTAAACTCAATATTATTTGAGCGCAAAAGTTAGAAAATCAAGTACTCGCCTTAAGTCCAAATGATTTTTCTTTCCTTGGAGACTATCTATCTAAGTTTAAAACACTCAGAATTTTATGTGAAGAATGTGAGATAAAAGTGGAGGAAGAGCATTGCATCTATCTTATTCTTTCTAAGCTAAGTAGTGCATATTCTATGTTTGTATCTACCTTTTATTCCATGAGAGAGGCTCTAAGTAAAGCTTATCAAAAACACAATATTGAGTCCTTTTGTTCTGCTTTGATTAGAGAGGAAGATAAGCTTGTACAACTTGGAGTGATCAACATTGCAGATACCTCCAACAATGCCTTAGTTTCCTAGTAGAAGGATAAACCCAAGTATCCCAAGAAGCAACATCCTTTCTACAACAACAAGCAACATAAGGGTCCCAAACTCGCTCAAACAACTTTAGCTTCTAATGGTGACAAAGGAGAAAAATATAAAAATAAGAAGACTGACATAAATTGCAACTTTTGTGATAAAGATGGTCATGATGAGTCCAAATGTTTCAAGAAGATGGAAGATTTAGAAGCAACGATGAAGAAGCAAAACATCGGTATTGATTCTACTTCTTCTTCTTCTTCTCATGGACATGCACTTTTCACTTTTGGTTTCTCCTTCAATACAACTTCTACTTCTTCTTCTGATGAGTGACTTATTGATTCTGGAGCATCTTATCATATGGATGAGGATAAATACATATTTTCTACTCTAAATGAATGTAACACCAAGAAAATATTTGTTGGTGATGATAGATCTCTTAAGGATCTGGAACAGTTCAAGTAGATAATGGTCATTTCAATGATGTATTATGTGTTCCAAGTCTTTCTTGTAACCTTCTATCAGTATATCAAATCACTCATTCAGGTGAAGGTAAAATCGTAGAGTTTTCACCTCACCAAGTTGTAATCAGGAATCTAAAAGATCTTAAGCATGTTCTTGCAAATGGAATTTCTGATGATATTACCAGGTTGTACAAGTTTGACAACTTTGGTTCATCATTTTTTTCATCATTTTTTGTTCCTCATAGCGATGACTTGAGTAAACTTTGGCATGAGCGGTTTGGTCATCTAAACTATCGCTCATTGCAACAACTATGTAATCAACAGATGGTGGCTGGTCTTCCTCCTATTTCATGCAGAGATGGTGTTTGTACTAGTTATGTTCTCGACAAACATCATCGGGATAGGTTTGACAAATGTGCCTCTTAGCACGCCTCGGACCCTTTGCAACTTGTTCATAGTGATTTGTGTGGTCCACTTTTTTCTCCTTTTTCCGGGTGCAAGTATTTCTTAGCTTTCTTTGATGATTTTTCCATATGTACTTGGGTTTACTTCTTAAAACTTAAGAGTGAAGTTTTTGACAAGTTTTTGGCCTACAAGGCCCTTGTAGAAAAGAAATCTCTTCATCAAATTCAAAAGTTAAGAACAGATAATGGAGGCGAATATGTGAACAATAATTTTACAAGTTACTGCACTACACAGAGCATCCAAATGAAACACATTGTTCCATATACACCACAACAAAATGGTGTTGTTGAGAGAAAGAACCGCACATTAAAAGAAATGGCCAATTGTATAACCCATTCTAATGGATTAAGTCTAAAGTATTGGGTGAAAGAAATCAACCGTGGAAATTACATAGTCAATCGCCTTCCAAAAAAGGCTCTTAAAAATATAACACTGGAAGAATCTTGGACTAAAATTAAACTAGATGTAAGTCACTTCCGTGTATTTGGAAGTACAGCATGGGCTCACATTGCTGATGAGAAAAGGAAATCATTGGAGCCTAAAAGTGAGAAGTTTATATTTTTTGTTTATTCAAAAGATGTCAAAGGTTATAGACTTATTCAACCACATTGTAATGAAATTATTATTAGAAGAGATGTTGAATTTGATGAAAATCTCTTGGCTTGCAAGCCTAATTCGATGATTGTGCCTTCTACAGCTTGCGAGCCATCTTCGGCGTTTGTGCCTTCTTCTATTCCTATTCTAGTTTCTTCTACAGATGATGAGAGTGAAGATGAAAATCCACCTCCGTCTGCTCACCTTCCTCTAGATGAGTCCTTTGAACTTGAACCAGCACCAGTTCCACCACTTCCTAGATGGCTACGTTCAACACGAGAAGAAGTTGGTGGTATTGTCGGGGATCCTTCAGATCAGTGTCGAACATGTTCACAGTTCTAGCGAGCCTCTTATCTTTTGGCTCAAGTTTCAGAGACTCATGATCCAAAGACATTTGCAGAATCTTCATTTCATCTAGATTGGGATACAACAATGAATGAAGAGTAGTGTTCTTTAATGGAAAACAATACTTGGCATCTTGTACCTCTTCCAAAAGGAAGAAAACTTGTCAGATGTAAATGGGTCTACTAAAATAAGTATGCATCAGATGTTAGTGTTGAAAGATGATGCTAGAGCATCACCAGCAGCAAGCGAGCACAGAGGCAGAAGACAGCTAGGATGAGCGCAACACATTTTTGCACATGTTGAAAATGTTTTGAAATATTTTGAAAGACTAAGGAAGGAATATTAATGAAATAGTTAAGGAAGGCATATGCACATTTATGAATAAGAGATTGTAAATAGATCTTGAAAAATCTGCTCTCATCTGTTGATGTAAAAGGCATTTATGCCCAGTTAATGAAAGTAGGTAGATTTAAATTCCAGATTAGACAGTTTTAGGAACAGGAGGGAAAGCGAATATAGACACTCTCATCTTTGTATCATTGTATCAATCAGAATTAGATCAATTAAGCACATTAGCAGAGAGAAGAGGAGAGTTGTAGTAGAGAGTTGTAGAGAAGAAACCATGTACAAAAGTTCTGAATTAATATATGAAGCTTTGATTCAGATTCATGGTGTTATGATGCTTTCTGTGTATACATGTTAATTGATCTGCTTATGGTTGTTTTATTCTCTCTGTGATTCATTTGTTGTTATGCTATGTATGTATGATTTCATGTTAAGTGTTTGAAGTCTGAGAGAGAGAGAGAAAGAGTTTAAATTGTTTCTCTTCCTGAGTGAGAGAGTTCCTGCAAGAAGTGCAGTGAAATGTCCACAAGGAGTGTGTTGACGAAGGTTCAGAGTTTATCTCTGAAAGATAAGGAGGGATATCATTGTTCTCATTTCAGCAGAAGTGCAAGACAAACATAGAATCCGTACAAGGTGTGGGCAGGCTGGTCGAGACCTTAGAATTTATCAACTAAGGTTGAGAGATTGAAGGATTTATATTGTAGAGAAAGTGCACAGAGTCGTGAGTTCAAGTACGCTGAAGTATTTGAAGGATTGCTGCAAGGAGTGCATGCAGGAGTCTCCTTGAAGACCTGAGTTTGCAAAGAAAGCTCAAAAGGGTTAGGGCCATTGAATCATTCAAGAGAAAACAGGAAGCTCAAGTCATTGTGCAGAAGTCACGCCCCAGAGAAGGATTGCAGAGTCAATTTTGAGCCAGAGGTTCTTGAGGAGGAAACTGAACGGTCGGAATTCTCCAACGAGAACTCCCGAAATAGACAGGACCGTAGGATCCAATAAAGTTGCGAGGGAAGTTAAGCATTGGAAAGATACACCTTCGAAAGGAAGGATTTAACGTGGACCGTTGATTTCGATCATTGGACCGTCGAGAGCATTTCAGAATTTTGGGGGTCATAAGTCCGAAGTGTGGACGAAACCTTTGGTTGATCAAATCCCCGAAACGCGAAAAGAGTTTTGTGTATAAAGGCGAAGAGTGACGAGGTCAGAATTTCAGAACTTCAGAATTTGGGGTTTCAGAGGTCCTGAGGATGAGTGATTGGGACATAGGGGGGAGGAAAGACCGAAATCACAAGTCGCAGCAGGATATTTGTAAGAATTTTGGGAATCGGCATTTCGACATTCCTATTGACAAGGAGTAGAGTGCTCCACATAAGAAGATATGAAATCATGAAACGCAAAATACCTTTGGAGGAGTGTTTCGGCATTTCAACATTTCGAGATCCGGGATCTCAAGGAGATAGTGATTTGGAATCGAGAGCTTCGAACTCCCAGTTCGCGAAATCCCAGGGAAAAAAACCATTTCAGCATTTCAGTAATTCAGGGTCTGAAAGTCCGAAAGGTATAGGAGGTAAAGAGATCGAGATCAAGCATCACGAACTCCCGGTACGCGAAATCACGCCAACCGTCGGATCAAGGAGATATCCACAACCGTTGATCTCCTTGGAAGTGGGATACCAACATTTCAGTATTTCGAGGTTCAGCATACTGAAAATACTGATGACAAGGAACAAGGAGCAGTAAAGGGAAAATTCCAAAGTCGTGAAGTGCGACAGGACTTAGAGTGGACTTTCGAGATTTCGGTACTTCAGATTTCAGGACTCTGGGAGTCAAGAGAAAGAGTTGCACATCATTGCAACTCTCGAAATCATGAAGAGCAGAAAGATGAAGTCAGCGGAGAGAAGGGTCTAGTGTTTGGTATTTCGGTTTTCGGAGGTCAAAGAGGTAAGGCACTCGACAACAGGATTCATGAACTCGCGAAATCCATTATCTCGAAAGGAAAAGGGGAAAGTCTCAATGTCAATTGGGTGTTGATCGTGGAGTTCATGTGAGTGCAAATATCACGTGAGCATAACTCAGAAGGACCTATGACATACACTCAATTGGGTGTGTGAATAAATTTCCCGAACGGGATATTGAAGAGCCAGTCATAATCTAAGGGGCCAAAACTGAAAGATCCTGTGCGGACTCCAACCTAAGGGTTGGGAGTCTACGTCAGTGTGGTATCAAAGTGAGTAAGAGTTATTTTCTTTCTGTAGGAGAGAAAAGAGAAAAGATTTGCAGCAATGCCACCGAGAAGAAGAGACAGACCAATGCCTGATCCAGTAGTGGAAATGGAAATGCATGAACTACGTGCTAGGCTTGATGCCATGGAGACAGCACAGAGGTGCACAGTCAACGTTGGGGATATCAGTGAGGTTGAAAGTGAAAATGAAGCTGGAAATGAAGGAGAAGAAGTCACAATCGAAGATGTAGCAGATGAACGTCTATTCAGGGTTGTTGCAAGGATAGGTGCCAGGGCCTTAAATGGAGATTCCCATGTATGAGGAAAACCTGGACATTGAAGAGATTATAGACTGGATTAGAGATCTGGATAAATATTTTGACAATGAGGATGTCGAGGAAGACAAAAAGGTTAAACATGTTGTTACTAGACTTAAAGGGCATGCAACATTATGGTGGGATGAACTGCAAGCTGAAAGACGCTGCAAAGGCAAGGAGAAAATCAAAAGTTGGGATAGAATGGTTGCGAAGATAAAAGACAAATTCATACCCAAGGATTATCAAATCACTCTGTTTCAGAGGATGTAGAACTTGAGACAGAAGTTGATGACAGTGAAAGATTACACTGAAGAATTCTACAAGATCAACATCAGAGCAGGTCATCGGGAAAGTGATGATGAAAAGTTTGCCAGGTACATGAATGGTCTGCGATATGACATTCAGGATGAGATGAGCATGATGAGTCCTCAGAATGTGGAGGATTCTTATCAAATGGCTCTAAAATCTTAAGAGAAGCTGATCTGGAAGCAAGGTCAGAGAGGCCGAGGCAGAAGTCAAGTCAGAGGCAAAACAATTGCCCAAGACAGGAATCAGAAACCTAAAGAACAGTGGAAGAAACCTCAAACTCAAACTGAGAGAGGTGGAAACTCACATAGAGGACAATATGCTGATAGAAATACTTTTCCTTGAACAAGAGGAAGAGGAAGAGGCATAGGTGGAGAAATAAAATGCTTTACCTATGGGAAAATTGGACACAAATCCTATGAATGTCCAGACAGAAAGAAAGAGGGTGGTGAAACTCACATTGCTGAAGCACAAGGACAAAATGTTGAGGCAGAAGATGCTAAGGGAGGAAGATCACTGATGATGAGAACAGTTCTCTTAACACCAGAGAAGGAAGCAGAGAACCCAGCCCAAAGGAACAGACTTTTTTGGACTACTTGCAAGACCAAAGACAGTGTATGCAAAGTCATCGTGGATAGTGGTAGCACAAACAATCTCGTTTCTATAGAGATATTAGAAAAGCTAGAGTTGGAGACTATTGAACATCCAAGCCCATACAGAGTTTTGTGGCTACAAAAAGGACATCAGGTAAATGTCACTAAACAGTGCTTAGTTGAATTTAAAATAGGAGGATATAAGGAAGAAATATTATGTGATGTCATTCCCATGGATGTTTTTCATCTATTTCTGGGTAGACCGTGGCAATATGATAGAAATGTGATTCATGATGGGAGACAGAACACATACACCTTGGAGAAGAATGGGAGAACTCACATGTTGTTGTTGACTAAGGATAAAGAAGTGAAACCAGAAGTGAGAAACACTGTACTTCTCATGAGTGGGAAGGAACTTCTTAAGGAGGTTAAGAAGAAGGAATATACACAATTCATTATGGTCAGGAATCCTAGAATTGTTTTAACCAGTACAAGAGTGGATAATTTACCAGAGGAAATCCAAAAGTTGTTGAAAGAGTTCGTTGATATAGTAGTGGGCGAACTACCTCGTTCGTTGCCACCTATCAGAAGTATAAGTCATCACATTGATCTTATACCTGGAGCCAATTTACCAAACAAAGCAGCGTACAGGTTAACATCGCAGGAAAATGAAGAAGTCAAAAGACAAGTCTAGGATTTAATGGACAAAGGATTGATTAGAGAGAGCTTGAGTCCATGCACTGTTCCAACAATGCTCAACCCAAAGAAAGATGGAGGCTGGAGAATGTGTACAGACTCGAGGGAAATCAATAAGATTACCATCAGATACAAATTTCCATTACCAAGGATGGATGATTTGATGGATTGCTTGAGTGGAGTAAAGTTTTTTTCAAAGATTGATTTGAAAAGCGGATATCATCAAATTTGTATGAGAGAAGGTGACGAATGGAAGACAGCCTTCAAGATGAATGAGGGGTTGTATGAATGGATTGTTATGTCATTTGACTTAACAAATGCGTCCAGTACTTTCATGAGATTGATGAATGAAGTCCTAAAAGACTTTATCAGGAAGTTCGTCATCGTATATCTTGACGATATATTAATTTTCAGCAGGACAGAAACATAACACTTGAAGCATTTAGCTACAGTGATGAGGAGATTACAACAAGAGAAGTTGTTGATAAATATGAAGAAATAAACATTTATGAGGACATAACTCATTTATTTGGGTTTTGTTATCTCTACAGATGAGATGAAAATGGATCCGGATAAGGTAGAGGCAATTAAGAATTGGCCATCGCCAGAAAGTGTATTTGAGGTTCAAAGCTTTCATGGATTAGCTAGTTTCTATAGGAAATTCATCCAAAATTTTAGTGGGATTAGCGCACCAATGATGGAAACAGTGAAGAAAAGACACAAATCTTTTCATTGGACACAGGAAGCAAAAAAAAGTTTCAACTTGCTGAAGAAAAAGATTACTGAACAACCAATTCTGGTGTTGCCAAATTTCATTAAGACATTTCAGGTCAAGTGTGACGCTAGTGGATTTGCAATTGGAGCAGTCTTAAGCCAAGATGACAGACCGATCGCATACTTCAGTGAGAAACTGAATGAAGTGAAGGTTAAGTACTCCACATATGACAAGGAATTTTATGTAGTCATACAAGCGTTGAAGAAATGGAGGCATTATTTGGTTCCTAAAGAGCTTGTTTTGTACAGCGATAATCATGCTTTACAATTTGTGACTCAATAGGAGAAGTTGAACCAAAGACATGTTAAATGGGTTGAATACATGCAAAATTTTACTTTTGTAATTAAACATATTTCTAGAACTGTTAACACAGTTGTTGATGCTTTCAGCAGGAAATGTTTTCTTATGTAGGAATTTAGAGTCAAAACTTTGGGTTTTGATAATCTCAAAGAAATGTAGAGAGACGATCTAGATTTTAAAGAGGCGTATGAGGCATCTGAGAATCCAATTCTCAGGGACAGAAGCCAGTGGACCGAATATATGATCCAAGATGGATTATTATTCAGGGGAAATCAGTTATGTATTCCAAAATGCTCCATGAGGGAGAATATACTGAAAGAAAAACACAGTGGAGGATTGGTCAGACACTTCGGTCATGATAAGACGTTCTCAAAACTGAATAGCTCATATTTTTGACCAAGAATGAGGATAGATGTTAAGAAATTTGTGGACAGATGTAAAATTTGTCAGCACACAAAGGGAAAAAGGTAGAACACAGGGTTATACCAGCCATTACCCATACCTGAGAGGCCGTGGGATGCAGTGAGCATGGATTTTATATTGGGGCTGCCAAGAATGCAAAGAGGATTTGATTCAATCTTTGTGGTGGTAGACAAATTTTCAAAGATGGCACATTTTATACCATGTCAAAAAACCAGCGACGCAACTCATATTGTGAACATGTTTTTCAAGGAAGTTGTCAAACTTCACGTCTTACCAAGAAGTATAGTTTTAGATCGAGACACCAAGTTCGTGTGACATTTCTGGAGTACTTTATGGAAGAAGATAGGGACAAATTTGTCATTTAGCTCAGCTTATCATCCTCATATGGATGGGCAAACAGAAGTTGTGAACAAAAGCTTGGGAGATTTGCTAAGGATCCTAGTGACTGAATACCACAGTCAGTGGGATCACATTCTTCCACAGGTAGAATTTGCTTACAATGATTCACTCAATAGAAGAACAGGGCAGAGTCCATTCCAAATTGTGTATGGAATGTAGCAAAGGGGAGTTTCAGAATTGAAGGATTCAGAACAGAATGAAATTAGAAGTGCTAGTGCAGAGGATTTTGCAGAAGCATTGAAGGAACTTCACAGCCAATTGAGGGAACGCTTGCAAAATTCGAGTCAAGAGTATAAACGCAGAGCAGATCAACATAGGTGAGAACTTCAGTTTGAAGTTGGTGATCTGATTCTTGTACATCTGAGGAAAGAAAGGTTCCCAAGGGAAACATATAATAAACTGAAAATGAAGAAGATTGGACCATGCAAGATCATAAAGAAATTTGGGGCGAATGCATATGAGATCGAATTACCCGATGGGATCGGAATTTCACCTATATTCAACATCTCAAATTTGTACCCTTAAAAAGATGAAGAAGTAGGAGTAGACAGTGAACAGACAAATGTTCAGTGGACTAAACAAATGCCTGTAGCCTAAAAGCCACAAATGGAAAGTATACTTGACAAGAGAATCAGAAAGAGGACCAGGAGAAAAGAGTATTTTGAATACTTGGTCAAATGGAAGGGAAATTCAGTTGAATATGCCAGTTAGGAGAATGAAGGAGAAATTCAGAAGCATGGAAAGACCGTGCAAGAACTCATGAACAGGAGTCCATGAAAATTTTCAAGCGAGGGAAGCGAGCGTGAAGGCGAAAGACAACTGGGATAAGTGCAACGCATTTTTCACATGTTGAAAATGTTTTGAAATATTTTGAAAGACTAAGGAAGGAATATTAATGAAATAGTTAAAGAAGGCATACATGCATTTATGAATAAGTGATTGTAAATAGATCTTGAGCAATTTTCTCTCATCTGTCGATGTAAAAGGCATTTATGCCCAGTTAATGAAAGTAGGTAGATTTAAATTCCAGATAAGACAGTTTTAGGAACAGGAGGGAAAGAAACTATAGACACCCTCATGTTTGTATCATTGTATCAATCATAATAAGATCAATTAAGCAGATTAGCAGAGAGAAGAGGAGATTTGTAGCAGAGAGTTGTAGAGAAGAACCCATGTACAAAAGTTCTGAATTAATATATGAAGATTTGATTCAGATTCATGGTGTTATGATGCTTTCTGTGTATACATGCTAATTGATATGCTTATGGTTGTTTTATTCTCTCTGTCATGCATTTTTTGTTATGGTATGTATGTATGATTTCATTTTAAGTGTTTGAAGTCTGAGAGAGAGAGAGAATGAGTTTAAATTGTTTCTCTTCTTGAGTGAGAGAGTTCCTGCAAGAAGTGCAGTGAAACGTCTGCAAGGAGTGCATTGACAAAGGTTCTGAGTTTATCTCTGAAAGCTCAGAAGGGATATCGTTGTTCTCATTTCAGCAGAAGTGCAAGACAAGCACAAAAGCCATGCAAGGTGTGCATAGGCTAGTCGAGACCTTAGAAATTATCAACTAAGTTTGAGAGATTGAAGGACTGTTGTTGCAGAGAAAGTGCACAGAGTCGTGAGTTCAAGTACGCTGAAGTATTTGAAGGATTATCGCAAGGAGTGCATGCAGGAGTCTCCTTGAAGACCTGAGTTTGCAAAGAAATCTCAGAAGGGTTAGGGCCTTTGAATCATTCAAGAGAAAACAGGAAGCTCAAGTCGTTGTGCAGAAGTCACGCCCCAGAGAAGGATCGCAGAGTTGATTTTGAGCTAGAGTTTCTTGAGGAGGAAACTGAACGGTCATAATTCTTTGAGGAGAACTCTCGAAATAGCGAGGACCTTAGGATCTAAGAAAGTTGTGGGGGAAGTTAAGCGTTGGACAGATCCACCTTCAAAAGGAAGAATTTAATGTGGACTGTTGATTTTGATCATTGGATCGTCGAGATCATTTTGGCATTTCGGGGGTCATAAGTCCGAAGTGTGGACGAAACCTTTGGTTGACCAAATCCTCGAAACATGAAAAGAGTTCTGTTTATAAAGGTGAAGAGTGACGAGGTAGGAATTTCAAAACTTTGGAATTCGAGGTTTCAGAGGTCCTGAAGACGAGTGATCGGGACACAGGGGGGAGGAAAGCCCAAAATCACAAGTCGCAACACGATATTTGTAAGAATTTTGGGAATCAACATTTCAGAATTCCCTTTGACAAGGAGTAGAGTGCTCCACATAAGAAGCTCTGAAATCGCGAAACGCGAAATACCTTTGGAGGAGTGTTTTAGCATTTCATCATTTCGAGATCTGGGATCTCAAGGAGATAGTGATTTGGAATCGAGAGTTTCGAACTCCTGGTTCACGAAATCCCGGGGAAGAAAACCATTTCGGCATTTCGGCAATTTGGGGTCTAGAAGGTATAGAAGGTAAAGAGTTTGAGATCAATCATCACGAACTCCCGGTACATGAAATCACGCCAGCCATCAGATCAAGGAGATATCCACAACCATTTATCTCCTTGGAAGTGGGATACCATCATTTCAGTATTTCGCGGTTCGACATACCAAAAATACCGATGAAGTGCGACAGGACTTAGAGTGGACTTTCGAGATTTCAGTACTTCAGATTTCGGGACTCCGGGAGTCAAGAGACAGAGTTGCACATCATCGCAACTCCTGAAATCATGAAGAGCGGAAAGCCGAAGTCAGTGGCAAGAAGGGTCTAGTGTTTGGTATTTCAGGTTTCAGAGGTCGAAGAGGTAAGGCGCTCGACAACAGGATTCACGAACTCGCGAAATCCGGTATCCTGAAAGGAAAAGGGGAAAGTCCCAATGTCAGTTGGGTGTTGATCGTGGAGTTCATGCCAGCACAAAGATCACATGATAATAACTCAGAAGGACCTGTGACATACACTCAGTTGGGTGTGTGAATAAATTTCCCGAACAGGAAATTGAAGAGCCAGTCAGACTCTAAGGGGCCGAAATTGAAAGATCCTATGTGGACTCTGACCTAAGGGTTGGGGGTTTGCGTCAAAAAACACAAGGCTCGCTTAGTTTCCAAAGGATTTTCCCAAGTTAAAGGAATTGACTATAATGAAACCTTTGCCCATATAGCCAAAATGAATTCCATCCGCCTTGTTCTTTCCATTGATGCCTCACATATATCGGAGGTCCATCAGATAGATGTTAAATACTCCTTCTTGCATGGAGATTTGCAAGAATAAATTGGTATGGACTAACTTCCTGGCTATGTAAAAAATGACTCTAGCCTTGTTTGTCACCTTAAGAAATCTCTTTGTGGTCTTAAGCAAGATCCCCGAGCTTGGTATGCAAAAATGGACAACTTTCTTATTGGCATCAAATTCTCTAGATGTCATTCTGATCTTAATGTCTATACTAAGAAAGTAGGAAGACATCTCATAATCCTTGTTATTTATGTTCACGACCTTATCCTTATTGGTAGTGACTCAAAAATTTTAAACCATGTCAAAACCAGCCTTAAGAAGAAATTTGAAATGACAGACTTAGGCTTTTTTCACAATTTCCTTGGCCTCCAAGTTTTGAAAACCAATGAAGGATTTTTTCTTTCCCAGTCTAAGTATGCTTGTGACCTTCTTTGTTACTTTCACATAGATGATTGTAAACCAACCCCTTCTACCTTCCAGTCTAGAGTCAACCTTACTTCCACCTGTACTTCTCCTGAAGTTAATGCCACCCTGTACCGTCAGTTAGTTGGTATACTCTTATACTTGACTCATACCCATCCTGATCTTTCCTTTGTTGTTGGTCTTGTCTCCTGGTATAAGCAAACACCCCATGAAATCCATTGGAAATCAACTAAAAGGATACTTCGTTACATCCGAGGGACAATTCAGTTTGGGATACATTACAGTTCAAGGGGGACTCCTTTATTGGTTGGTTTCACTGATTTAGATTGGGCTGGCGACCCTGATGATCGGAATTCTACTGCAGGTTATGTTTTCAGCCTTGGTTCAGGACCTGTCCCTTGGGCCTGTAAGAAACAACAAGCTATTGTAGTTTCTTCAGCATAAGTAGAGTACCGAGCAATGGTAAATGCAAGTCAGGAAGCCTTGTGGCTTTGATAGATCCTTTCAGAGTTTGTATTCGAGCAAAAACATCCAACCAGCCTTTGGTGCGACAATCAGTGTTCCATCAAGATTGCCAATGACCCAGTTCAAAATAAGCACATCGAGCTACACATGCACTTCACCAGAAATCTCATTCATGATCAAGTTATTGAAGTTCTCTATTTCCCTACAGAAGATCAAGTTGCAAACATTTTCACAAATTCTCTTATAGAAGAAAAGTTTTCCAAACTTCGATCTATGTTAGGAGTCCAAGAAGTTGTCATTAAGGGAGGATAAGCTCTAATGTCTCCTTCCTTATCCTATTGTGTCACTATTGTAAATCCTTCAATCCTATCCCAAGTTGTTCTTAATGGGGCATGTTAGGATATTTAGACACTTAGGAGTTAGTTAAGATCTACTTGGTCTAATGTGTCATTAGGTAAAAGTGTGTTTCTTAGTGTGTTTCTTTAGTATGCATTAGTCTGCATTTGTAGTTGGGAAATCCAACGGTCACGATATGTTCCCGACATAAAGTGATCTGATGGTTCATATTCTCCTCAATATTAATGAACATTGATTTGTGGCTTAATACCATATTGGTCCATGATCTGTATTTTAATAACATGGACGGTCATTTGTTGATGATCAATTGTGAGAAACTCTCTTGTAAAATCTCTCTGTAATCTTTTTCTTTTGTGTTAATAAAATGCTCCAAGTAACTGCATTAGTTGGGGTCGTGGATGTTTCCCCGTAGGGGTTTTATGACATCAAAACATTGATGTGTTGATCTTTGATTTGGTTATGTGAGTGGTTACTGAAGGTGTTCATCCTCTGTTGGAATACTTGTGTTGTCGAACACCACCTGGGTTAGATTCATACTCAATAATTATTCCTTATAAAAATAAAGAGGTAATATATAAGAAAAAAGAAGGAACATGTTTTTGTTTGTGTTTTGGTCGTGATCTTACCATTTCAGACATCTTTTGTTTTAATTTTTTCATATCTCCTCATGGAGAAATAAAAAATTACACATGTATGAATTGATTAACCCCGTAGCATCAACACCTATATAGTTGATGTATCATCCAGTGGATTCATTGTGATTCATATATATCCAACCATTCACATGAACATTTATCACCAATGTACTATCTTAAATAGACAATTTATTTTTAGTTTCCTAGGTTATAACTATATTTTTCATTGCATTGGATTAGTTTTATTGTATGAAATCACTCCACACTTGTTTTTCAAAGTTTCCTTACACATATCTATGGGAATGTAGTTTGAATGTTTAATCTAGAATGATTGATACTGTAATGTTCCTGACTTGGATAGTCTAGGAAACATTGGTAATGTGTGTGTAGGATCAAAGGTTTACAGCATATAAATGATCATACAAATAATAAACGTGATAAAGGACTGCAAATTTTGTATTATGATATCTCTGTGGATTACAAAATGGCCGAATGTGGCTGAATAAACTGACAATGCTCGACTAGATCAACATAAAAAGGATCTTAGCCAGAATACAAATAAGCAACTGCAACTGAATAAAATAACAGCACTCAGCTAGATCAAAAGACAAAAGGATCTTAGCCAGAATACAAATAAGAAATTAAAAGATAATGCTCGGAATATGGGAGCACTGCGCAATCAATGAAGAACGATGGAAGACCTAGATGATCTTCCTAGTGACTAGGGTGTGTATTTCAACACCAAAATCATCCAACTGATGTCTTCCTCCTGAAATACACTAAACTATCTCTCTTGAGATGTGCCTCTTCTCCTTAATGAAAAGTCATAATCTGCATAATGATGAATTAGGTCCCTGACCCTTCCTTTATAGCTTTCCAAAACCCTAAATCATGCTGAAACCCTAATTTACTGTTGACTTCCAAAACCCTAAATCACTATTGAAACCCTAATTCACTGTTGACTTTTATTTTTAGCTCATAATGACTTAAAAGCACTTTTAACCCTTTTTAGCTCAATGTCACTTTCCGAATATAACACCTGTTACTGGAGTGACCTCTAGTAACCATGTTTACCCCTCTTTGGCCCTGGCTATAGTCTAATGGGGTGGTTTAGACCATTAAGCCTCCTCTCTGGAGATCCTATTTGGAAAGGGAAATTACAGTCCTCCCTTTCCGAAATTGCTTGTCCTCAAGCAATACCAGTCCAGGGTGTTGCAACACCTGCTCGCTCTCCCAAGTAGTGTCCTCTACTGGAAGCCCTCTCCATCTGATCAAACACTCTCTGATGACCCTACTCCTCAGTTTCCACTCCCGGAACTCCAAAACCTCCTTCGAAACTAACTCCAACTGTCCCTCCTCATCCAACGGGGGAATCTCCTCTGATGTGCTAATTAATTGTCCCACTTCCTTTTTTAGGCAAGACACATGGAACACGTTATGAATCTTGCTCCCCTATGGAAGCTATAGATCATAAGAAACCTCGCCTACTCGATGCATGATCCTTTAAGGACCATAAAATCTAGGCTTGAGCTTCTCGACCCCACTCTTCTTTAGAGATGATTGTCTGTAGGGTTGGAGTCTCAAGAAAACCAAATCTCCAACCTCAAAGCTCCACTCTAACCTGTGCCTATCTGCACTTAGCTTCTGTCGGTTTTGCGTCGTCTGTAGGTTCTCTTACAACAACTTCAGGATCTCCTAACTCTCTATGATCCAATCCTTGGCCTTGGGATATCTTCTCTCCCCGAAGACCAAGTCTACCAAAGTGGGAGCATCATATCCATACAATTCTCGGAAGGGTGTCATACCAATGGACATGTGGAAGGTGGTGTTGTAGCAATGTTCTCCTAAATGTAGCCACTCTACCCACATTCTCTGCTATCCTCCTACATAGTTCCTCAAATACCCTTCAACCTACTTGTTGAAAATATCGGTCTGCCCATCTGTTTTAGGGTGATATTTGGTGCTAGGTGTCAACTCTGTCCCCACCAACTGAAACAACTCTCTCCAAAATGTCCCTATGAACCGACTGTCCCTATCATTGACAATGTTCCTCAGTAACCCATGAAGTCTAAAGACCTCCCTGAAGAAACGCTCGGCTACCTGAACTGCATTGTACTCTGTTGGTATGGTGTAGAAGTGAGCAAACTTGGTCA
>JASDQU010100356.1:201661-226233 GCA_032191745.1 Picea mariana
AAATAGCGAGGACCGTAGGATCCAAGAAAGTTGCGAGGGAAGTTAAGCATTGGACAGATCCACCTTCGAAAGGTAGGATTTAACGTGGACCATTGATTTCGATCATTGGACCGTCAAGATCATTTCAGCATTTCAGGGGTCATAAGTCTGAAGTGTGGACGAAACCTTTGGTTGATCAAATCCCTGAAATGTGAAAAGAGTTTTGTGTATAAAGGTGAAGAGTGACAAGGTCAGAATTTTGAAACTTTGGAATTCGGGGTTTCAGAGGTCCTGAGGACGAGTGATCGGGACACAGGGGGGAGGAAAGCCCGAAATCACAAGTCGCAGCAGGATATTTATAATAATTTTGGGAATCAACATTTTGGCATTCCTGTTGGCAAGGAGTAGAGTGCTCCACATAAGAATATCTAAAATCATGAAATGAGAAATACCTTTGGAGGAACGTTTCGTCATTTCGAGATCTAGGATCTCGAGGAGACAGTGATTTGGAATCGAGAGTTTCAAACTCCTGGTTTGCAAAATCTCAGGGAAGAAAACCATTTCAGCATTTTAGTATTTTGGGATTCGGCATACCGGAAATACTGATGACAAGGAACGGGGAGCAGTAAAGGGAAAATTCCGAAGTCGTGAAGTGTGACAGGACTTAGAGTGGACTTTTAGGATTTCAGTACTTTAGATTTCAGGACTCCGGGAGTCAAGAGATCGAGTTTCACATCATTGCAACTCCCAAAATCAAAAAGAGTGAAAAGATAAAGTCAGTGGTGAGAAGGGTCTAGTGTTTAGTATTTTGGGTTTCGGAGGTCGAAGAGGTAAGGTGCTCAACAACAGGATTCACGAACTCGTGAAATCCAGTATCCTGAAAGGAAAAGGGGAAAGTCCCAATGTCATTTGGGTGTTGATCATGGAGTTCATGCCAGTGCAAAGATCACATGAGAATAACTCAAAAGGACCTGTGACATACACTCAGTTGTGTGTGTGAATAAATTTCTAGAAGGGGAAATTGAACAGCCAGTCAAACTTTAAGGGGCCGAAATTGAAAGATCCTGTGCGGACTCTGACCTGAGGGTTGGGGGTCTACGTCAGTGTGGTATCAGAGAGAGAAAAAGTTCTTTGCTTTCTGTAGCAGAGAAAAGAGAAAATATTTGCAGCCATGCCACCGAGAAGAAGAGACATACCATTGCCTGATCCAACAGTGGAAAGGGAAATGCTTGAGCAACATGCTAGGCTTGATGCCATGGAGACAGTGCAGAGGTGCACAGTCAATGTTGGGGATATTAGTGAGGCTGAAAGTGAAAATGAAGCTGGAAATGAAGGAGAGGAAGTCACAGTTAAAGATGTAGCAGATGAATGCCTATTCAGGGTTGTTGCAAGGATAGGTGCTAGGGAAAAAGTGGAGATTCTCATGTATGAGGGGAACTTGGACGTTGAAGAGCTTCTAGACTGAATTAGAGCTCTGGATAAATATTTTGACTATGAGGATGTCAAGGAAGAAAAAAATGTTAAACATGTTGTTACTAGACTTAAAGGGAATGCAACATTATGGTGGGATGAATTGCAGGCTGACAGATGCTGCAAAGGCAAGCAGAAAATCAAAAGTTGGGATAGAATGGTTGCAAAGATGAAAGCCAAATTCATACCCAAGGATTATCAAATCACTATGTTTCGGAGGATGCAAAACTTGAGATAGAATTTGATGACAGTGAAAGAGTACAGTGAAGAATTCTACAAGATCAACATCAGAGCAGGTCATCGGGAAAGTGATGATGAAAAGGTTGCCAGGTACATGAATGGTCTACAATATGACATTCAGGATGAGATGAGCATGATGAGCCCTTAGAATGTGGAGGATGCTTATCAGATGGATCTGAAAGCTGAAGAGAAGATGAGCCAGAAGTAAGTTCAGAGAGGCCAAGGAAGAAGTCAAGCTAGAGGCAAAACAATTGCCCAAGACAAGAATCAAAAACCTAAAGAAGAGTGGAAGAAACCTCAAACTCATACTGAGAGAGGTGGAAGCTCACATAGAGGACAACATGCTGATAGAAATACTTTTCCTCGAACTAGAGGAAGAGGAAGAGGAAGAGGTGGATAAATAAAATGCTTTACCTGTGGGAAAATTGGACACAAATCCTATGAATGTCCAGACAGAAAGAAAGAGGGTGGTGAAACTCACATTGTTGAAGCACAAGGACAGAATGTTGAGGCAAAAGATGCCGAGGGAGGAAGATCACTGATGATGAGAAAAGTTCTCTTAACGCCAGAGAAGGAGACAGAGAACCCATCCCAAAGGAATAGACTTTTTCGGATTGCTTGCAAGACCAAATACAGGGTATGCAAAGTCATCGTGAACAGTGGTAGCACAGAAAATCTCATTTCTACAGAGATGGTAGAAAAGATGGAGCTGGAGACTATTGAACATCCAATCCCATATAGAGTTTCGTGGCTACAAAAATGACATCAGGTAAATGTCACTAAATAGTGTTTAGTTGAATTTAAAATAGGAGGATATAAGGATGAAATATTATGTGATGTCATTCCCATGGATGTTTGTCATCTATTGCTGGGTAGACTATGGCAATATGATATAAATGTGATTCATGATGGGAGACAAAACACATACACCCTGGAGAAGAATGGGAGAACTCACATGTTATTGTCGATTAAGGATAAAGAAGTGAAACCAGAAGTGAGCAACACTGTACTTCTCATGAGTGAGAAGGAACTTCTTAAGGAGGTTAAGAAGAGGGAAGATACACAATTCATTGTGGTCAGGAAGCCTAGAATTGTTTTAACCAGTACAAGAGTGGATAATTTACTAGAGGAAATCCAAAAGTTGCTGGAAGAATTCACTGATATAGTAGTGGACGAACTACCTCGTTCGTTTCCACCTATCAGAAGTATAAGTCATCACATTGATATTATACCTAGAGCCAGTTTACTAAACAAAGCAGCGTACAGGTTAACACCGTAGGAAAATGAAGAATTCAAAAGACAAGTCCAGGATTTAATGGACAAATGATTGATTAGAGAGAGCTTGAGTCCATGCGCTGTTCCAACAATGCTCAGCCCAAAGAAAGATGGAGGCTGGAGAACGTGTACAGACATGAGGGAAATAAATAAGATTACCATTAGATGCAGATTTCCATTACCAAGGATGGATGATTTGATGGATTGCTTGAGTGGAGGAAAGTGTTTTTCAAAGATTGATTTGAAAAGCAGATATCATCAAATTTGTATGAGAGAAGGTGATGAATGGAAGACAGCCTTCAAGACGAATGAGGGGCTGTATGAATGGATTGTTATGCCGTTTGTCTTAACAAACGTGCCTAGTACTTTCATGAGATTGATGAATGAAGTCCTAAAAGAGTTTATCGAGAAGTTCGTCATCGTATATCTTGACGATATATTAATTTTCAGCAAGACAAAAACAGAACACTTGAAGCATTTAGCTACAGTGATGAGGAGATTACATCAAGAGAAGTTGCTGATAAATATGAAGAAATCAACATTTATGAGGACATAACTCATTTATTTGGGTTTTGTTATCTCTGCAGATGAGATGAAAAATGGATCCGGATAAGGTAAGGGCGATTAAGAATTGGCCATAGCCAGAAAGTGTATTTGAGGTTCGAATCTTCCATGGATTAGCTAGTTTCTATAGGAAATTCATCTGAAATTTTAGTGGGATTAGCACACCAATGATGGACACGGTGAAGAAAAGACACAAATCTTTTCATTGGACAGAGTAAGGAGAAAAAATTTTCAACTTGCTGAAGAAAAAAATTACTGAACAGCCAATTCTGGTGTTGCCAGATTTCAGTAAGACATTTCAGGTCAAGTGTGATGCTAGTGAATTTGCAATTAGAGTAGTCTTAAGCCAAGATGACAGACCGATTGCATACTTCAGTGAGAAACTAAATGAAGTGAAGGTTAAGTACTCCACATATTACAAGGAATTTTATGCAGTCATACAAGCGTTGAAGAAATGGAGGCATTATTTGGTTCCTAAAGAGTTTGTTTTGTACAATGATAATCATGCTTTACAATTCGTGACTCAACAGGATAAGTTGAACCAAAGACATGTTAAATGGGTTGAATACATGCAGAATTTTACTTTTGTAATTAAACATATTTCTGGAACTGCTAACAAAGTTGTTGATGCTTTGAGCAGGAAATGTTCGCTTATGCAAGAATTTAGAGTCAAAACTTTGGGTTTTGATAATCTCAAAGAAATGTACAGAGATGATCCAGATTTTAAAGAGGTGTATGAGGCATCTAAGAATCCAATTCTCAGGGACAAAAGCCAGTGGACCGAATATATGATCCAGGATGGATTATTATTTAGGAGAAATCAGTTATGTATTCCAAAATGCTCCATGAGGGAGAATCTGCTGAAAGAGAAACACAGTGGAGGATTGGCCGGACACTTCGGTCATGATAAGACGTTCTCAAAATTGAATGGATCATATTTTTGGCCAGGAATGAGGACAGATGTTAAGAAATTTGTGGACAGATGTAGAATTTTTCAGCACACAAAGGGAAAAAGGCAGAACATAGGGTTATACCAGCCATTACCCATACTTGTGAGGCCGTGGGATGTAGTGAGCATGGATTTTATATTGGGGCTGCCAGGAACGCAAAGAGGATTTTATTTAATCTTTGTGGTGGTAGACATATTTTCAAATATGGCACATTTTATACCATGTCTGAAAACCAATGACGCAAACTCATATTGCGAACTTGTTTTTCAAGGAAGTTGTCAGATTTCACGGCTTACCAAGAAGTATAGTTTCAGATCGAGACACCAAATTCGTGGGACATTTCTGGAGGACTTTATGGAAGAATCTAGGGACAAATTTGTCATTTAGCTCAGCTTATCATCCTCAGATGGATGGGAAAATAGAAGTTGTGAACAGGAGCTTGGGAGATTTGCTAAGGAGCCTAGTGATTGAATACCACAGTCAGTGGGATCACATTTTGCCACAAGAGGAATTTTCTTACAATGATTCACTCAACAAAAGCACAGGGCAGAGTCCATTCCAAATTTTGTATGGAATGTAGCCAAGGGGAGTTTCAGAATTGAAGGATTTAGAACATAATGAAACTAGAAGTGCTAGTGCAGAGGATTTTGCAGAAGCATTGAAGGAACTTCACAGCCAAGTGAGGGAACGTTTGCAAAAATAGAGTCAAGAGTATAAATGCAGAGAAGATAAACACAAGTGAGAACTTTAATTTGAAGTTGGTGATCTGATTCTTGCACATCTAAGGAAAGAAAGGTTCCCAAAGGGAACATATAACAAACTGAAAATGAAGAAGATTGGACCATGCAAGATCGTAAAGAAATTTGGGGCAAATGCATATGAGATCGAATTACCCGATGGGATTGGAATTTCACCGATATTAAACATCTCAGATTTGTACCCTTACAAAGTTGAAGAAGCAGGAGTAGATAGTGAAAAGACAGAGGTTTAGTGGACTAAACAAATGCCTGTAACTGAAAATCCACAGATGGAAAGTATACTTGACAAGAGAATCAACAAAAGGACCAGGAGAAAATAGTATTTTGAATACTTGGTCAAATGGAAGGGGCATCTAGTTGAAGATGCGAGTTGGGAGAATGAAGCAGAAATTTAGAAACATGGACAGATCGTGCAAGAACTCATGGATAGGAGTCCATGAAAATTTTCAAGCGAGAGAGTATGATGCAGGAGCATCACCAGCAGCAAGCGAGCACAGAGGTGGAAGACAACTGGGATACGCGCAACGCATTTTTTCACATGTTGAAAATGTTTTGAAATATTTTGAAAGACTAATGAAGGAATATTAATGAAATAGTTAAGGAAGGAATAAACGCATTTATGAATAAGTGATTGTAAACAGATCTTGAGAAATCTGCTCTCATCTATCGATGTAAAAGGCATTTATGCCCAGTTAATGAAAGTAGGTAGATTTAAATTCTAGATTAAACAGTGTTAGGAATAGGAGGGAAAATGACTATAGACACCCTCATCTTTGTATCATTGTATCAATCAGAATTAGATCAATTAATCACATTAGCATAGAGAAGAGGAGAGTTGTAGCAGAGAGTTGTAGAGAAGAACCCATGTACAAAAGTTCTGAATTAATATATGAAGCTTTGATTCAGATTCATGGTATTATGATGCTTTCTGTGTATACATGCTAATTGATCTGCTTATGGTTGTTTTATTCTCTCTCTCATGCATTTTTTGTTATGCTATGTATGTATGATTTCATGTTAAGTGTTTGAAGTCTGAGAGAGAGAGAGAGAATGCGTTTAAATTGTTTCTCTTCTTGAGTGAGAGAGTTCCTGCAAGAAGTGCAGTGAAACGTCCGCAAGGAGTGCATTGACGAAGGTTCAGAGTTTATCTCTGAAAGCTCAGTAGGGATACCATTGTTCTCATTTCAGCAGAAGTGCAAGACAGACACAGAAGCTGTACAAGGTGTGTGCAGGCTGGTCGAGACCTTAGAACTTATCAACTAAGGTTGAGAGATTGAAGGACCGCTGTTGCAGAGAAAGTGTACATAGTCGTGAGTTCAAGTACACAAAAGTATTTGAAGGATTACCGCAAGGAGTGCGTGCAAGAGTCTCCTTGAAGACTTGAGTTTGCGAAGAAAGATCAGAAGGGTTAGGGCCTTTGAATCATTCAAGAGAAAACAAGAAGCTCAAGTCATTGTGCAGAAATCACGCCCCAGAGAAGGATCATAGAGTCAAATTTGAGCTAGAGGTTCTTGAGGAGGAAATTGAATAGTCGGAATTCTCCGAGGAGAACTCCTGAAATAGCAAGGACCATAGGATCCAAGAAAGTTGCGAGGGAAGTTAAGCGTTGGACAAATCCACCTTCGAAAGGAAGGATTTAACTTGGACCATTGATTTTGATCATTGGACCATCGAGATAATTTTGTCATTTCGAGGGTCATAAGTCCAAAGTGTGGACGAAACCTTTGGTTGATCAAATCCCCAAAACATGAAATGAGTTTCATGTATAAAGGTGAAGAGTGACGAGGTCAGAATTTTTAAAATTCAGAATTCGGGTTTTCAGAGGTCCTGAGGATGAGTGATCGGGACACAGGGGGGAGGAAAGCCCAAAATCACAAGTCGCAGCAGGATATTTGTAAGAATTTTGGGAATCAGCATTTTCACATTCCTGTTGATAAGGAGTAGAGTGCTCCACATAAGAAGCTCCAAAATCACAAAACGCAAAATACCTTTGGAGGAGCATTTTGGCATTTCGGCATTTCAAGATCCGGGATCTCGAGGAGATAGTGATTTGGAATCAAGAGTTTGAAACTCTCGGTTCACGAAATCCTGGGGAAGAAAATCATTTTGGAATTTTGGTATTTCGGGGTTCGGCATACCAGAAATACTGATGACAAGGAATGGGGAGCAGTAAAGGGAAAATTCCAAAGTCATGAAGTGAGACAGGACTTAAGGTGGACTTTTAGGATTTCGGTACTTCGGATTTCGGGACTCCGGGAGTCAACAGACAGAGTTTCACATCATCGCAACTCCCGAAATCGTGAAGAGAGGAAATATGAAGTCAATGGCGAGAAGGGTCTAGTGTTTGGTATTTCAGGTTTCGGAGGTCGAAGAGGTAAGGCGCTTGACAACAGGATTAGCGAACTCACAAAATCCAGTATCCCGAAAGGAAAAGGGGAAATTCCCAATGTCATTTGGGTGTTGATCATGGAGTTCATGCCAGTGCAAATATCATGTGAGCATAACTTAGAAGGATTTGTGACATGCACTCAATTGGGTGTGTGAATAAATTTCCCGAAGGGGAAATTGAAGAGCCAGTCAGACTCTAAGGGGATGAAATTGAAAGATCCTGTGCGAACTCTGACCTGAGGGTTGGGGGTCTGCGTCACAAATTCATCTTGAAGAAATTCTGAAGAAGGGGTATATACACCCAAGTGTATCACCTTGGGGTGCCCTAGTCTTGTTTGTGAAAAAGAAAGATGGAACGTTAAGATTGTGCATTGATTTCAGACAGTTGAATCAAGTGACTGTAAAGAACAAGTATCCTCTGCCAAGGATTGATGATATTTTGATCAATTGAGGGATGCAAAGATATTTTCAAAGATAGATCTCAAATCGGGATACCATCAGGTAAGAATTAAGGAGGAGGATATCAATAAGAGTGCCTTCAAGACAAGTTATGGTCATTATGAGTTCATAGTGGTTCCATTTGGGTTGTCAAATGCACCAGCTATTTTCATGTGCTTAATGAATGGTGTTTTCCTAGAATATTTAGACAAGTTTTTCATTGTCTTTTTGGATGACATTATTATATACTCTAAGACAAAGGAAGAGAATGAACATCATTTGAGGATGGTGTTGCAATTATTAAGGGAGCATCAGTTGTATGCCAAATTGAGTAAGTGCTCATTTTATCAGAAACAAATTTATTATTTGGGGCATATCATCTCAAAAGATGGGATAGCAGTGGACCCCGAGAAGATTAAAGCCATTAGAGAATTGTTATCACCAAAGAATGTGATAGAGGTCAGATCATTCATGGGCCTTGTAGGCTACTATAGGAGATTCATTGGAGGATTCTCGAAGATAGCACACCCAATCGCTTCCTTGCAAAGAAAAGGTATGAATTTTTAGTGGACGTCGAACTGTGAAAGGAGTTTCCAACATTTGAAACAATTATTGAAAAGTGCTCCAATACTAAGGATTGTAGACCCAAATGAAGATTTCATTGTATGCACATATGCATGTAATGAAGGACTTGGTGGAGTCCTCAACCAAAATGGATTTGTGATATGTTATGAATCAATGAAGTTGAAGGAGCATGAAAGAAACTATGCCACTCATGATTTGGAGTTGGCAACCATAGTGCATGCCCTGAGGAAATGGACACTACCTCATGGGAAAAAGGTTTGAGTTAAGAACGGACCACAATGGTTTGAAATATTTATTTGATCAGCCAAATCTAAATGCTAGACAAAGCAGATGGTTAGAATTTCTAAGAGAATATGACATTGATATAAATCATATCAAAGGGAAAGAAAATAAAGTAGCGTATGCACTTAGCAGGAGGGTGCATGAGCTTCATGCTACAACCATCAGCATGTATCATACTACTGTTAAAAGAAAAATTCTGGAGGCTACAAATATAGACCTGCAATACAAAGAATTGATAGAAAAACTACAATAAGGTAAGACACCACAGAAGATGGATATTTATAAGTTGGGAGTAGATGGAATATTATTGCACAAGAACAAAATATTTGTACCAAATGTCCAGGACTTGAAATGTATAATTTTGCATGAGATGCATAATTCTCCTTATGTAGGGCACCCTGGATATCAAAAAACTGTAGCAGTGGTCAAGAGATAATACTTTTGTCCAGGTATGAAGAGAGAAATTGCAGAATACATTGCTAGCTGTATGGAATGCCAGAAAGTTAAAACATAACATATGCACCCATCAAGATTGCTGCAACCTTTTCCCATTCCTGAATGGAAGTGGGAAGTGGTGACAATGGATTTAATTACAGGATTTCCTAGAACAGGCAAGATACATGATAGATTATGGTAGTGGTGAACAAGCTTACAAAATCTGCCCATTTTATTCCACTAAAAAAAAACTACTCACAAAGCAGCAGATGTTGCTGATATTTTCATGAAGGAAGTGGCATGATTGCATGGAATTCCTAAAACGACTGTGTCTGAAAGAGACCCAAAATTCACCTCGAATTTCTGGAAAGGATTGTTCAAAAGATTCAAAATGAATCTAAACTTTAGTACAACTTACCATCCTGAGACTGATGGATAGACATAGAGGGTGAATAGAGTGATAGAAGATATGTTGAGAATGTATGTGACGGATAAACCATCAAAATGGGAAGACTACCTACATTTAGTAGAATTCGCTTATAACAATGGGTATCATGCATCATTGAAAATGATCCCATTTGAAGCACTTTACGATAGAAGGTGCAATACTCCAATAAGCTGGGATAATCTAGCTGATAGAATAGTAGTCGGGCCAGAGTTGCTCAAGGATATGGAGGACTAGATGTTAAAAATTAAGAATAATTTGAAAACTTCCCAAGACAGACAGAAAAGTTATGCTGATAAAAACATAATCCACATAGAATTCAAAGTGGGTGATCATGTTTTCCTGAAAGTAAAAGCTAACATGATTTCCCTGAAGCTGGGAAGCTATGGCAAGTTGGCAACCAGATTGTGTGGACCATTTGAAATCCTAGAGAAGATTGATCTCATTTATTATATTATTGCATTGCCTGCATCTATGTCTGTTCATAATGTATTCCATGTATCATTGATAAAGAAATACATACATGATGCTAATCATGTTATTGATTAGAATGCTATTCAGGTGGAGCAAGAAGGCACTTTCCAAGTGCATTCGATGCACATCCTGGATTGAAAAATCAAATAACTCTGGAATCAAGCCATAGGGCTTGTAAAGGTCCAATGGACCTGGTATTGACCTGAAGACGCTACTTGGGAGCATGAGGATACAATGCGGGCAAAATACCCACATCTTTTTGAAGAATTTTGAGAATTTTGTTGTATATGGGTACATGATGCACTGAGGACAGTGCATAAATAAGGGGAGGGGATTGTAATATCCCTCGGCCGAACCCAAATGTAAATATAATTCAAGTATATTTAAGCTAGTGAGTTGTTTAGACATCATTTTTGTAATACACCTTTCATGGCATGGTGCACGCATATATTGCATAGTAAAGAGATGTAATGTGCACATTTCTGAATACTGCACATAGTAACTAAGGTGTGCACAACCTTAGAGATAGAGGATACAACGTGCAGTAACTAAAGAATGCACAACCTTGAGGTCAGTGGATACCGCGCGCAATAACTAAAGTGCGCACAATATTAAGGTCAGTGAACCTTTGTGTATATAATATGCATTATAGGCTGGTGAGCCAGTATTATAAGCAGGAATTCTTATGTCTTGGAATTAGGCCAGCACGCCTAGATGTTAAAGACTAGAGCACCTATTTTGTATATATCTCATGATTAATATAAAAATACATCGATGCACGCAGACCGACCATGATAAAAGAGAAGGGGGACTAGATTCCACCAAATAGGGAAAGGGAGGGCCTAAAGTTAAGAATAGGGCTAAGCTAGAGAGCTTAAAGCCGAAAAGAAATATTATATTAATATTTCTTAAAAACATAAAGTACAGATAATTAATTTATCCTAAGTCCTAAAGTAGGGGACAACTGTATCAGAGTAGCTTCCAACCTAACAAGTGTCAAGTTGGAGACATGCATACTTATTTCCGAGACTTAGTTCCTTGGGGAGGGGGATCAACCATTGTGAGGTGGAGAATCTTATCATTTTTTCTTCCTTCGACCAGAGAACCAATATCCACGATACATTTCGTCAGTCCTTGAGCTACCTCGTATCTTCCTACCACCATACCCAGACTAGATTGATATCCATTCATGTTGGTGTACCTGTCAGCTTGGGAGTGGGATTGAAGAGGTGGGTTGTCAGGCCTGTGAGAAATTATCTGAGTGAGGGAATTGCGGAGGATCGATTTCCTGAAGGTGATAAAATGTGGCTGCAATGCTATGAGACTTCCAATCCAGCTTGTTGCTGAACCCCTTAATGGAAGTGGGGCGGCCAAAGGAATGTTGAGCAGAGAAGGGGCACACTTCCTTGGGTGGGACAGGCATGGGGGGAAGGAGAGGCTATAGGTTTTGGTTGAGTGAACACCTGAGAGGGAGTCTTTTTGGTTGACCGTGAACCTTTAGCCAAGTTAGGAATCCCTTTCACGAGTGGAGTCTAGTCCCGGCTAGGGGGTGACTCACCATTGAGAGTGACGAACAGTGTAGTCTAGGGCTGGGAGTTTCATGGATGGTCTGCACGCAGTTGGTGATATTGTTACCAAGATAAGTACCGGTTACATAATATACTAGATATTAAATGTATGCAGAATAGAAATAAAATGCTAGTAATGGCAAAATAACAACAATATAACCAGAATATTCACCACAATAACACTGAAATGATATAAGAATAACAACATAAATAACACTTTGAATTTGAAAGAAATGTTCACGGGTCTCTTCATGGGGGCAACCTCCAGTTGGGAAGAGATCTAGTACAATAATATCCCCGCTAGGGTTCTCATACCCTCAACTCCTATTTATACTAAAAAGAAGCATATAAAGGAAGATCCTTCTAGAAGTAGAAGCTTCTATTAGGTCTTCTTACATCTTCCTTATTTTGTTTTATTGAAAGGCCTTATTAATATTGACCTTTATTACATTCGAATATCTTGTTTTACCTATGTGTGGGTTAGGACCCTAACATGTTCGCCCCCTTAAAAACAACATTGTCCTCAAGGCTTGAGATGAGAAAATTGTTGTAGAATGGTAGTTGGTTCCCAAGTGGCGTCTGCTAGAATTGTATCTTTCCACTGGACTAGCACTTCCTTGATGGTTCTCTGACGTAGGAGATGCTCATGCTGGTCCAAAACTGCTTCTGGTTCTAGCCAAATGGATCCTTCTTCAAATAACTCTGGAAGGTTGGTTTGAATTTGGCACTTAGATCCAATCACTTTCTTTAAGCATGAAACATGAAAAACAGGATGTAGCTTCGAATGGGTGGGAAAATCTAACCAATAGGTGATTTGTCCCACAAACTTGAGCATGGTATAAGGACCATAAAATTTGGGCGTTAGCTTATGACAATGCTCGGCCTTAAGGGAAGTTTGCTTGTAAGGTTGCAGTCGAAGAAACACTTGATCCTCTTCTACAAATTGACGTTCAGAGTGACCTTGATATGCTTGTTTCTTCATGCGATTCTGTGCCATGAAAAAATTCTCTTTGAGGGTATGGAGAATGGCCTCTCGAGTTGTAAGTGTTAGGTCAACCGCCTGGACCTTCGAGGCACCCGGTAAGTATGAGAGAACTGAAGGTGGCTTCTTTCCATATACCACTTCAAAAGGAGTCATGAGTGTAGTTGTATGGTATGAAGTGTTGTACCACCATTCAGCTAGGGGTAACCATTGAGCCCACTGATTTTTCTTTTCCGAGGAAAAACAACTCAAATATGTTTCCAAACACTTGTTGACAAATTCCGTTTGGCCATCAATATGGGGATGATAAGCTGTATTTAGATGCAATTCTATGCCTTATATCTTGAACAGTTCTTGCCAAAAATTTCATATGAAAGTTGGGTCATGATCAGAAACAATAGAGTGTGGCATGCCATGAAGCTTGAATACCTGATCCATGAATATTTAAGCCACCGTGGATGTTGTAAACGGGTGTTGAAGGGCGTAGAAATGAGCAAACTTGGAAAGGTGATCAACAACCACCATGATGATGGATTTATTTCCTGATTTGGGTAAGCCGGTAATAAAATCCATAGAGATATCCTTCCAAATAGCAGGTGGAATTAGGAGTAGTTATAGTGTGCCCAACGATTTGACTGTTTCTCCCTTGTTGTGTTGACACACGTCACATTGAACTACAAAATTATGAATGTCATGTTTCATGCCATCCTAGTAAAAGGAATGTTTGACCCTGTCATAGGTTTTAGTGAACCTAGAGTGCTCTGTTGTGGGTGTAGCATGAAGCTCAGAAAGTGTCATGGATTTAAGCTTTGATTGTTTACTTAAATACAAACGAAATTTGTATCGAAGTTCCTCATGGAGCCAAGATTACCCTGGGGAAGCTGGAGCATTAGACTGCAATTGCTGGATCAACTGCGAACTTTTGGGATCTTGTAGTGTAATGATCCCAAGCCAATTCTTTTCTTGGAACCACTAACTACCACTGATGTGTTTGATGTGCAGGTGGCTATTGAAGTGTTCTAGTTATTTAAATGGTGTTTATACAAGATTCATCCAACACATGCAAGATCACAATATATTCAAGATATAGAAAACACAAGCATAGATCTGACCTTTATTATAGAAGCATGAATCAGATACAATAGAAAGAGAAAATCTGGAATAATCCTCAAATGGCTCCAATAGATAACAGATATGAGCTGCTACAAAATGCTCCCTCTAATACAAAACAAGACTCCAAAGGATGGATAAGAAATGAAGGTCAATACAAATAGATCTGAGCCATATGAATGCCAAATCCTTTTGCTGAAGAATGCCACGCTCTAGTAGAAGGTTGAAACCCTCAATAAATTGACCCTGATGAAAGAAGACTCCAAATGAGCCCAAACTCTACCAATTGATAGATCAAGGTGATAGGATCACCCTCCTGAAGTCTCAGGCCGAAATAGTAAGGCCAACCCTTCCAAATACTGAATCCTTTAATGAAGTTGTGCCCTCCTGGATGCTTGAAACCCTAGATAACTCGTCCCTGATGAAGGAGGCCTCCAAATGGTATGAAACTCTCCAAGAAAATATATCGGGCTATGGAAACCCTGTGGGAGAAGTTTCAGATCCAGATCCTAAGTAGATCTCCCTAGATCTGAGAAATATTGAATCATAGGATGTCCTCCTAGCCTCCAAGTTGTCCCAAACTATAGCTGAAGATCTGATGATGATAACTCTTCAAAGAAACCCTCAAAGTGATGGCTGATCACCTTCAAGTAAAACCCAAGTGTTGGAATTCCCAATGTTCCTCCTGATCAGTTGGATCGAACTCTTCTTAAGATGATGATACGCCCTTGCTGGAAACTCCTGAACAATATGGCCCTGTTGCTTTTCTGAACCTATTGGTGGATGTGTGATGAGTGTATAATGGTGTGGGTGGAGTCTTTCATCCTTGAGACCAAGATTTGGAACAAGGTGAGTGGATCTTTCACCACTGAGTTGCTCACAAGGGTTTGTAGCAGCAAAACCCCCAAATTGTATGCTCAAGAGCAATAACAAGCAAATACCAATATCCAGAATGAATCATAGGTGCACCCCAACCTTCTATTTATAACTTTTCTTCTATTTCTCTATTGAGTTAGATTAACTCCTGGGATTAACTCTTCCAGCGCTTCTATTATTTTATTGAGTTATCTTTTACTCCTTTTTACCTTTTTCTCAAGTCAACTTAAAAATATAACCTTAGCCTAGTTGACCTTTTGACACAGTAAAGACGCGACCACACACCCATCGCGCTCCTACACACAGGATCAATCTCACTCAATCATGAGCCAAAGCGGCTCTTTCGATTCCTCGATGGAATCTCTGCTAGAAACTCGATCCACAGATCCTTTCTTCACCCGCACGGTCTTCTGCACATGATCATGCTCTTTCCCTCATCTTAATTCAGGGTTTCAGGGTTTCGTGATCCCCGATGTCAAGAGTTCCTGTCCTCTTGAATTCCCGATCTCCAATGAGCAATTTTTCCGATAGGCGCCCTTTACGCGTTAGCCCTCCTGGCTATGCTCTGGTCCATGTGACCACTTTCCATAAGACTGCAGCCTTATATTCCTTCTCGTCGGGGTTTCAGACTTTCAAGTGCCAAAATGCACTTGTCCTTAGGATGCGTGATCCTAAGGATCCCGACGTGTTCTTTACGCACTAGCTCTCCTGGCTAGGCTCCTGGCCCATATGACCGTTATCCCCGTGACCGCAGTCTTACCACTCGTTGGGGTTTCAAGCTATTCAATGCTGCAATGCATTGGCTCACGGGATTCCCGATCCTCCGCTATGCTGATAGCTGGCCCCCACACAATGGAGCTTTCTTCCTTCTCTGATATGCTGACATCTGGCCCACAATGGCACTTTTGTCCTTGTCAAGGTTTCGAACTTCACGATTCCGAAATGCCCAAACCTCTTGTCACCAGGATTCTCGATATCCCGATGACCAAAATGCAGATAGACGACTTCCTGTCAGGACTTTCCCCGATGGCTCCGATTGCTGTCACGTGTCCTCCTTTGATGGACGGTCCTAATTACTCACTTTTTTGAGACTTCTGATGTCCTAAATTTCATGACCTCAGGAACTCCGATTTCCCGAGTGCCGATATACCAACTCTCTTCGAATTTCTAACACCTATCTCCCTAAATGGATGGCTCAGATTATATCAGGGTTTTCACTATGGACTTCCCCGATCTCCTATCCATGGGAATGCCGATATCTTGACTCCCGACACCTTGATCTCCACCATGTGTCTCCACTAACGGACGGTCCAAATCGTTCCCAGGTAATTTCCCATGAAAATTCTCAATCTCATGTCATCGAGACTTCCGATTTCCCGATATGCGAACCCTGATGAGCCAACCCTCCTTTCGGGATTTAACCTTGTCTTTTCCCGATGTTTTAACCACCGTGTAACTCATGACAGATCTGATGGCTGTCAGGTTCTTCACTCCAGATCTGACGGCTCAGATCACCTCTTTCTCCTACACACCCTCTGGACGTGAATACCTTCCAACGGTCTATATCTCCTTGGTCGATCCGACGACTGTCGTTGCTCCTCCTGAGCTTCTACTCACTTTCTTCCCGCACTTAGAGGAATTCCAAGTTCTCAAAGGCTCTGACCTTTGTCTTCCTCTCACCTCTGCGAGCTCTCGACTCTCAGTTCTCGACTGCATGTTCTCCTTGATGTTGTTCCTCCTGAGCTTTGCTCCTTTCGAATCCTCGAAGGATTCTTCAACTCCTGCGCCTCTGTAGGGTCCTTACGCATACACAGTGTTGTCTCTCCTGAGCTTCTCACACACTCAAACCCCTAAGGGATTTTATCCTTTCTTCCTTTTTCCCTTAGATGGAGAAATATGGATGCCCTCCTGGCTATCCTCCTGCTCAAGCAACTTCTTGCTAAGCCTATCAAGGTGTTTAGAAACCCTGTGAATATCCCTCAATGGATTCTTCTTCAAATCACAGAACTCAAAGAGTTCTCTTATCCTGTTCCATCTGCACAATGTCTTTATGCCCTCCTAGTAGATTATCTTTTTCAGAACTTCCAACAGTTTTGTTTCCTTCTGTGCATGTATGCACCCGCTCAATGCCCACCTGGCAGAGCTTCACAGAATCCTTAGTGATTCTGATTCTTCTTCCTAAACTCACAACAGAGTTCCTTCAAATGCACCACTATACATATGCCCAATGCCCGCTTGGCAGAGCTCTACAAAACTCACAATAGAGCTTCTGTCTACAACTATGTCTCTCATGCATAGCCTTGCCTCCAAGGTATTCAACAACCTTGAGGTCTTCCTCCTGGGTTGTTGATTCTAGTTCTTGTGCCGCAGCACATCTTTGTCTGAACCTACAGAATTCATAAATGCACCTCTGTGCACGGCTATCAGAACCCGTAGCGTTCTGTCACACTCTCTTGGTGTGAAGCCTCAAAGACCTTCACCTGAAGTCAAACACACTCCTACAAATGCACAACTAAAGTATACATCTACAGCATAAAAGAACACACCAAGGCATCCACATAATACAAAAAATATGCAGGAAAAACTGCTTCTGTTTATATTAAATGGCAAATGCCTGTTTGTACAAGGTGTTCCTGAGCATGGTCTGTAACAAGGTCTCGGCTCCTCTCTTCTGCTCTCTACTCATAGATTCTATCCTCTCAACTTACTACCAAATGAGATACAAAATCTCTTTTACCTGAGGGGGATCTTAGAGCGCTTCCCTCCAACCTACCTACCCTATTCAATTACATTGAATGGGCTGTCTAGTCTAGAATCGTATCTATATCTCATCCATACAAACATTAATGGCCGATCTACCTAATGCTTGCACAAAGGCACGACTTCACAGCTCACCAGCTTAAACATTAAAGTTACAATGAATTCAGATTTCAAATGAGGCTGCGCCTCTCTTCAAGACGCGATTTGAATTCGCTGACATGGCTGGCTAGCTGGTTGGCTGACGTGGAGAGATGCGCCTGCATCAAAATCCTCAGCTGCAAAAATCATGAGCTCCTACTCATGAGATTCCCATCTCTGATGTTGAAATCCTACTGGATCCCAAATCATCCTTTGGAGTTGTTCATCTACTCCATATCCCTACTGTTGTTGCTTCCGCGCTGCTGCCGCTGCTACTTCCTTTCTGCTCAGTTGCTCCTTGCTGGCAGTTTCTTCTAACCTCAACATTAGAGTTCTGATCTCTTCGATCACTTCATCCAGCTTCTCCCATGGCTGGCAGTGCTCATGCAGTCTCCCCAGCTGCAAATATTTTTGGCACATGAGTTGATCATCATGATCTCCCATGCCTCCTTCATCCGCTTCCAACTTCACCTGTTGGATGTACACGCTCTGCACTTTCACCCTCTCTTCCAGGGCTTCTATCTGTTCATACAGATCAGCCAAACTAATGCTATCTACTTCTTCTCCCTCTGCTTTTGCAACCTCCCATGTTGCAGTCTTTTCAGCTTCCTGGCTGAAAATATTGAGCCATTCTTCTGAATGCTCATCATCCTCTTCTGCTTCTTCTGCTGTCAGCTTCAGTGCTACAACTTCTTCATCTTCCTGGTGTTGGTCACTATAATTGCTTAATTGATTTCAAAAAACCAAGTGAAACATAAATTATCAACCCAGGGATGTCTTTTATTTCAAAGATAACCACACACTATATATGCTCAATTCCAAAAGCAGCTTACTGTTGTAGTAAAGAAACTTATACTAATCTCACTTGCTCAAATAAATTGAAGTTCTGTATTAAATCACAGGAAAGTAACTTCCCTATTGCAAACCCTTAAAGATCAATCTAAGAATCCTGGATTACATTTGAATTAATACTTGCAATGGGAAAGAACAACTATTCTGCAATCAGAGAATAGGACCCTTACTCTCAAACAGAGACTTCAACATTAACACTCTTTCATGAAAACAACAATGCAGAGAACAATTAACTCTATCTAACAGAAAACAAAGCCACCTAGTTCCTTTCTTTCTAAGCAGGAGCTTTGAGCCTTACTTCTGTTTAGCACACTTGTGAGGTTGAGTTTACAGAGAACAAAGCAGTCTGATCCCTTCCTTTCTGAGCAGGGATCACTAACCTAGTTTCTGGCTAGCATTAATGAAAGTTTACAGAGAACAGGATGTTTTGGTTCCTTCCTTTCTAAGTGGGAACCCTTAACCCTATCCCTGGCTAACACACTTTCAAAGGTAAATGAAATCTACAGAGGAAAAGGTGTTGTGATTCCTTCCTGTCTGAGTAGGAACCCTTTAACCAAATCTCTGGCTAGTACACTTGCTGAAGGGAATGAAATCTACAGAGGAAAAGGTGTTGTGATTCCTTCCTGTCTGAGTAGGAACCCTTTAACCAAATCTCTGGCTAGCACACTTGCTGAGGTAAATGAAATCTACAGAAGTCAAGGTAATTGGATTCCTTCCTGTCTGAGCAGGAACCTTTTAACCGAACCTCTGGCTAGCACACTTGCAGCAGTAAAAGAATCCTACAGAGGGTATGATGTTCCGATTACTTTCTGTCTGAGCAGGAACCTTTAATCAAATCTCTGCTAGCATAAAATTATCACACAAGATTGCTGATAAAAAGAATTACAAATTCCATTCAATAAACTAAGACAGAATCAGTAGTGTTTCAGCAAAGCAAAATTCATAAAACCGTGTTTCAGCAAACGCCAGTTAAACAAAGCATGAACAGAAATTATACTAACACACTTCTAACTAATGGGTGAATCTTGTGATGAAGGTGGGCCCTCCCTTCTCACAAGATTCCCCTGAAACGGGAAAGCTTAGAGATGAATAATCAAAGTAGTCTTATATTCATCTGTAGAAATATCACATTACAAATTGAAAGAATAAAATACGTCCCTCTTCTATGGAGTTGCTTCAATACATCAAAACTTGGATCTCTCGAATGGTGATTTCCTCTGATTTAAAGAGGAAATCCCTTCGATACAATCATTACAATACATCTCAATCCTATCCTAGATCAGATCTTCTTTCTAAATCAGCATAGGATGTCCTGGCTTCACGCAACCGAATGCTATTACAGGAATTGAACGAGGTATTGTTGTTACGGCTGGTGTAACGGCTTCTTCTCATCGTTGTTGATGGTGTTTCAGCATCGTAATTCGTGGGCTGTTTCAGCCACGTGAATTGCGTTCTAACTGTGGCGGCTTCCTTGTGTTTCAACATCGTCGGTTCTAGTAGTTTCTTCTGTGTTTCAGCATCTGCAACTCTGGTCTGTGTAATAGCTCCGTGTTTCAGCATCTTGCGACCTCGGACTATGTAGCTACTCCGTGTTTCAGCATCTGCGACCTCGGACTGTGTAGCAGCTCCATGTTTCAGCATCTGCGACCTCATACTGTGTAGCGGCTTCGTGTTTCAGTAATAGGCCTTGAATGAAAATCTGCGGTTTTGGACACTTATGCATTTCTAATCAATGGTTAAGTACAAAAGTGATGTAAAATATTATGCAACACAGATTAAGCATATAGTAATGAGAAAGGATGTTGTATACCTTTGAGATGATCAGACAAAGTGATAGTATAGGTTCAAATATAGGTGATCAAGGGTATAATAATGGCGAAAGGTATAGGAAAAAAGGTGCATAGTGTGGTCCTAACATCCCCCCCAGCTCAAGGTGTTGCATGTCCTCAGGCAACTCACTCTGAATCAGAGTCTTGATACCGGATCTGATCATGTAAATTACTCAAGCTATAACTCCGGGTGGTACTATCTATTGGCGTTTTGAACCCATGCACTTCCTGCAATCTTTTCCACGCTGCTGTTTCTGCCTTTTTAGGAAGCTTATAACTGACTTGATATGTTTCTATTGGCAGCCAGAGGAGGGGAAATTAAAATTTGTATCCTATCCAGTTTTCAGCACAATGTCGAACACACTAGATGTAGCTGGGTACCCTTGAAATTGCTGCTTCTAAGTTGGTCGGACCAAAAGGATTGTGCTGTTGTCTCTTTTTTGTGGATTGCTGCCAAAACAGGTTGTTGGCCTGGAGGGCAGGAATCTCTGTGGCACTGATGTTGTGTTGACATTCTTGGAGCACTACTGACTGCAGCTGTTGGACATGCTCAGTCACCCCTGGTTTCTTTAAGACCTCATAATATTATGAAATGAATCTGGCTACCCTCTCTGGTTCGGGTCTAATCCAGAGGAGTTTATTGTCCTCATTGTGCTTGGCAGCCAAAAAGTCGCTCTGCCATAAAATTTGATTATGAAGAAAAGAAGTGAATGCTCGAAGTTGAACATCTCCAACAAGAGGATTTATATTGAGCAGCCTGTTTTCGGGAATAGCCTCATTATGGAAGTATGCTTCACATAAGAGGTGTTAATCCCTGGTGGAGGTAGCTAGGAAAGTCTTGACAAAATCTGTTGGTTGTATTACTTCATGGGATTTTCCTTCTATGATTGATTTAATTTGGAACCATGTGAGTCTCTCCAAGAGAAATAAAGAATAGTTACAAGATGGTTTCCTTGTGGCCATTAGTGTTTGCATCAGATCAAAGATTAGGACCAGTCTACCTTTTAAATCTCTGTTCTTCTTCTTGAGTTCTCGAACTTCCTGGCATGTCAGGTCCAATGCTTCCCAATTTGAGAAGGTGTGATTCATCCAGGTTTGCCTGTGTACTTGCAAGTGTTGGGCCTGTGTCTCAGCATACTCCTTCTTCCATTTCTGTATCTCTTCCTGCTCATCCCATAACTAGGAAGTCTGAGTTTCAGCGTGGGAAGTAGTGGGATTAGGCAAGGTTTGGGTAGATTGTTCCTTGGAAATGAAGAGATTGACCTGACTGGGAGGTGTGACTTCCTTGATGGGAACTGTTTGCAYAGCCTTATTGACAGCAGTAGGGACTTCTCTTGCTGCAATGCAAGGTKCATTCTTGATCCTAGAAGGGCCTGCTGGTTCTTGTGTTGCAGTAGGTTCCATTTTGAGCTTGATGGAACCTGYTGGTTCTTGTGTAACAATAGGTTTAGTCTTGACTTCAAAAGGGGAAGGGGGAGGGACTGCTCCTGGTACTGGCACTTGAATTATCTTGTAGCCTGCTTGGTGGTAAATGTCTCCACATTGGCAGCAMATATATTCTTTGCATGTGCTTTCTGTAGTTTGTTCTGCCAGGGTTGCAATACGGCTTAAGGTGTAYGAAGTGAGTTCTTTTTCATATGCTTCTTTGGCTCTGGCCAGTTCCTGCTTATATGCATCCAGTTCTGATTTTAAAAACTCGTTTTCCTGCAAGACAGATGCCAATGTTGCTTCTGGTTGTTGGGAAGGAGTGGCAGAGGTGGTAGCTGCTGCTTGTGTTTCAGCTTTTTGGTGCAAGAAAAGTAGAGTTTCAGCACCTTCAGCTTCTAATTCCTGTATATCAATTTCAATATCAGTGGGTGGTTCTTGTGTTTCAGCCACTGGATGGGTGGCTGGTTTTTCAGCCATTTTACTTGAGGAGGGTGGTGTTGTAGCATTCTAGGTCTGTGACTCCCAAAATTCAATTTCAATATCAGTGACTGGTTCTTGTGTTTCATCTAATGAATGGGTAGCTGGTTGTGTTTCAGCTACTTCATTGGAAACAAATGATGTCTGGGCGTCTGATTCCTGTAACTCAATTTCAAGGTCAGCGGCTGGTTCTTGTGTTTCAGCCGTGGCTGGTTCTTGTGTTTCAGCCATGGCTGGTTCTTGTGTTTCAGCCACTGAGTGGGTAGCTGGTTCTTGTGTTTCAGCTACTTTCTGTGAGACAGAAGGTGTTACAGTATCCGGGGCGTCTGGTTCTTATGTTGCAACGCCCGTGGTTGGAAGAGGCAAAGATCCTGGGGTTTGGGAAGTTTAAGATGTACGGCGTATCAGTCGAATAGGTGGGGTGTCTAGGGTGGTGATCATAAAAGGTGGCCTCATTGAGGCTCTTGTCCGCTGTTTGCGCAAGAAAGGTGGAAAGGGGGCAGTCTGTTTTCATTTCTGTGGGGGTCTCCTCTGACTGATAGGGCAGGGAACATTTTCTGGTTCAGAGTCATCACTGAGAATATGAAGGGAGGGAGTGGATGACTCTGGTAGGGTATGTGGGGGATTAGGTGGGGTAGGGGAATTGACTGGACTGGTTGGTTCTGTGGGTAGGATATGGGCCACTTCAGGAGCATCTGGGGGGTTTTGTTGTTGCTGCTCCTAGGGAATTTCAGCAGCTGGTTGAGGGTTTATGGGTGGGTTATTTATTGGGGGGGTTTGTTGGGAAAAACCCCTTTGAATGAGTAATTGGACAAGACGATGGTGGGTAAGTGACAGGGTTGGATCTTTTACCTTTTGACAGTACGGTACCATATTTTTCAAACAACCCAGTAAATAATAAGGGATATTGACCCGTCTGTTATGTCTTAAATGAGAAAGCAGAAGGAGTTTGTGCTGATACACTACCTAATATCGTCCTTCACAGGTTAGGTAACGCTTGATGAATCTCACGACTTTCGGCCATGGAGGTGGTAGTGAACTGAGCTGAACACCTCTGCCCTTCAATATAATTCTTTCCTCAGGCAGGAAGAATTTCTGCTGGACATCCTTGATAATGTGCTTTCGACTGAATATTCGAGTGTCGTCGGTTGGAAGGCCTGAGACCTCTACTATGTCCTCCTCTGTTACTGATATTCGAACCCCATCGACGACAGAATGGTTCTCCTGTAGATTCAGGGCAAATTGTAGGACATGTTGTTCATTATACCACTAGAGTCTGCGTAAGTAATCGAGCCACCTTGCCTGTTCGAAGATTTGATACACTGTTGGATAGTGTTCGAGCATCGTTGTGGTGGCGGGATCATTCCTTATGGCAGATCCTCCCATGGATACTAGCTTAGTAAAATACAACGTCGAGAGTTTGTGTATCAACTCTGCACAGAGTGAATTTCCGAGGTACTACATGCAGGAATAGTGGTGAAATACGCGGAAAGGTGGTCAACTGGGATGGCGGTGGTGAGATTGGGTGAAATGATGGTATCGTGGATTTGACGTGTACTTCCCCTCCCATCAAGTGTGGTTAGTACTGATTGTACTTGAATGTTCATAATGACGTAGAATCTTTCTCATTAACTATAGCCTAACTGAATTACATTATATTTACATACCTCGCCTTACCATTTGATTCGTTCAGCCAACTGGATATCATGCCTATCTGTGGTGATGTTGTTTAGAAGGTAGAACTATAATCTGAGGGCATAAAAACTTGGTGACGGACGATGGTGAAAGACCAGTGTTTCAGCAACAGAGGACAGAACAATTGTTGTAGATGAAGAACTGTTGATGATTGGTGTTTCAGTATCAGAAGAAAGTCAAAAAGTGCTGAATGGTAGTGTTTCAGCATCGGGAAGAAGTTGAACATGCTGAACAGTGGTGTTTCAGCATCATGAAAAAAAGTCAAACGTGCTGAACAGTGGTGTTTCAGCATCATTAGTGAAGAACAGTCAAAACGTGCTGAACAATAGTGTTTCAACATCGTGAAAGAGAATGATAAAGGGTTGCTGACGATGGTGTTTCAGCAATAGATAAAGGTGAAACAATTGCTGGACGGAATTGTTTCGTCAATGATGGAGGGTGAGAAAATGATGGACTGTAGTGCTCTGGGAGTGGGAAGGAAAAGTGCTGAATAATGGTGTTTCAACATTGGGAAAAAGTCAACAGTGTTGAGCAATGGTGTTGCAGCATTGGGAGGGGAAAGGTGAAACAATTG
>JASDQU010100356.1:281259-299723 GCA_032191745.1 Picea mariana
CAACAAGGATGAATTTTGGAATAGGGCCATGAATGAAGAATTGATTCAGATAGAGAAAAATGACACTTGGGAATTGGTTCCAAGACCAAAGAATAAGAATGTGATCAACACAAAATGGGTTTTTAGGAATAAATTGAATGAAGATGGACAAGTTACAAGGAACAAATCTACATTGGTATGTAAAGGATATGCACAGATTGAAGGAATTGAATTTGAAGAGACATTTTCCCCAGTTGCCAGAATGGAAGCAATTCATTTTCTTTTAGCTTATGCATGCTCCAAAAATGTTAAAGTATATCAGATGGATGTAAAATCAACTTTTCTGAATGGGGAACTTGAAGAAGAAGTCTACATTGAACAACTAGAAGGATTTCAGTTGTCAGAGAACACAGATTATGTGTGTAAATTAAAGAAGGCCGTGTATGGTCTAAAACAGGCTCCTAGAGCATGGTACTCCAGACTAGATAAGTATCTACAACAGGCAGGGTTCAAAAAAGGAAGTGCAAACAACAACCTCTACATCAAGGTAAGTCAAGGTAATATTTTATTAATTGAAGTTTATGTTGATGATATTATTTTTGCTAGTGATGATGACAGGTTAAGCCAAAAATTTGCAAAAGATATGTAGAATGAATTTGAAATGTCGTTACTTGGAGAACTATCATTCTTTCTGGGACTTCAGATATGTCAAATCAACCAAGGAATTTTTATTTCTCAAACCAAGTATATCAGAGAAATGCTAAAGAGGTTCGGAATGGAAGATTGCAAACCAGTTATCACTCCCATGAAAACCAGTTGTAAGTTGAGCAAAGATGATGATTCAAAGTCTACAGATCAGAGGAAATATAGGTCAATGATTGGTAGCCTAATATATGTGACAACATCTAGACTAGATGTGATGCAGGAAATTGGATAGGTGGCATGATTTCAAGCAGCACCAAAGGAATCACATGTATTAGCAGTAAAGAGGATCTTCAGATATCTTAAAGGAACAAAAGAGTTTGGATTATGGTATCCAAAAGGAAAAGATCTATCACTTATTGCCTACACATATGCAGAATCAGAAGGTTGTATTGATGACCGACGAAGCACCAATGAAGCAACGTTCTACTTAGGTGAGTGTTTGGTATCATGGCTAAGCAAGAAACAATCATCGGTATCTCTATCTATGACCGAGGCATAGTATATTGCAGCAACAACATGTTGTACACAGGTTCTTTGGATGAAACAGACTTTGACAGATATATGGGTTGAGTGTGATGAGCCCATTCCAATATATTGTGATAATACAAGTGCCATCAATATCTCAAAAAACTCGGTGATGCACTCCAAGACGAAGTACATTCCAATCAAGTATCACTTTCTACGGGAACATGTTGCAGAAAAGAACAATAGAGTTGAGTATGTGGGTACACAAGAACAAGTGGAAGACATCTTTACAAAACCACTTCCATGGGAAGCTTTTGAATATCTTCGCCAAAGAATTTGAGTCATTTGTACTAAAAAATGAATGTTTTTTGAATGCTTATCTTATATGTCTTAGATGTACACGAGGAAGCACCATAAGAGGACAGTTTAGTTAGGGAGAGAAACCCTAGATGGAAAGATACCTTTGCCATTGATGACAAAGGGGGAGAGATTTATCAGATGTAGAAGACAGAGGCATGGTTCCAGGGGGAGAAGATTTATCAGATGCATACGATAGAGGCATGGTTCCAAGGGGAGCATGAGTGATATGATTTCAGTATTGCATCAGAGTATTGCCATCAATTCCAAAGGGGGAGATTGTTGATTAAGGTTGGTTGTCATTGATGTCAACCCTTGAAGAAAGCCTCGTAGAAAAAAGGTTTGGGTAATGGACCCAATATTGTTTGATTTAAATATGACTCATTATTTTTTTTCATGGTTAATAAGAAGTAAATATGGGTGAACTCCAAAGTGGTCCCCTTATGGTGAAATCCCTCACGGGAAGACGCTTTGTGGAGTAAGAGAACCCATGATTAATTATGGAATAATGAGATGAAGGATAGTGAATTTGTTATGGAAACTATCCTATATGTATAGTGCTTGTCCTTCCATTTCTAGTGGTATGTGGAACATCACATAACTCCTCACAGTTAGAGAGTTATGGCCATGAGAAATTGGAGACCCTAGGTTTGGGAAATGGACCCAAGTTTGTTTGATGGGTAACGATATGAGTTATGATATATTTTAAGATAATAATATTCTATATGGATAGTACATGTCATGCCATTTCTGGTGGTATGTGGAACGTCACATAACTCCTCACGGTTTGAGAGTTATGGCCTTACGAAGTTGGAGGACCCTCATATGTTATCTAGAAGCCCCAAAAGGTCAAAATAGTCAAAGTGGTTTAAGATATTTTTAAAGGATACATAATAAAGTGAAGTGATGAGTTTATTATAATTCAAAGTGAATACAAAATAAATTATTTCAATAATAATTTTAATAGAGAAAATAGAAGTGGGTTAACCCTAAAATAAGGAAAGTCGGCCAAGTGACCTAGAAGATGTTTTTAAGGAACCTACTTGGAGAGTATAAATAAGAGGCAAGGTTGTCTCATTTAAAACACACTTGGGCATATTGAATATATATAGGTGTTTTAGGTAACCAAGGATATATAAACTATAATTCTTAGTGAAGGTGAAGAAAATAAGGCTGAAATGCAAGGAAGGATAATTTTTTTTGATGGTGCTTTCTAAGGTATGTTATTTGCAGGTCATCTCACCATTTTCTCTATAACGTTTTTTCTATAATGATTCAGACCGTGAAATTTCTATACCATTGAGAAAACATATACAAGTATTTGTGGTAAAAAATTCAGCTTGTGGGTCGTTGTATTTTGGGAGTTACACTCCATGGAAAATAGAGTTTGTGGCTAGTCCTGAAACTAGTCAAAAACAGGTATTTCAGGAAAAAATGTCGTAACTTATTCATAACAGATCCCAATGAAGTGAGACAAAATGTGATAGTTAGGGTACAGTCTGTAGTATGATGTGTAATAGTTTTATATCAATTAAACAAATATTCCATGCGGGGAACTCTCTACAAGGTTGCTCTCTAGAATAAGCTAGAATTCAACAAGGTATGCCATTTTTGCTATAACTCCTTTTTTGAGAGGTTACAAGTAGTGACACTTGGAGGTATTTCATAAAACAAACTAAAGAACATTGTATATCAATTTCATATCTTTATATATTACATGTACAAAGTTATGATTGATTCAAGTTAGGGTCGTTGACTAATCCAAAACTAGGCATGTGAGACTAAAGAAAAGTTTGATGAAAATGCTAGTCTCTTGTTGTTAAAGTTAAGGAAGGTTTGCAGGAATGTGATCATATACACTAGGTCTATTACAGAGCTACAAATCAGATTTGGATGATGAAATTGATGAGGGATTTTGGTTGAGTTACAAGTTGAGTACATGGTTGAGACAAGTAGTTGATGAGTTGGCACATACATGAGGTGTATAGTTGATGATGTTGGTTGATGAGCACTTGACACATGATTGGTACATACTTGGTACATGTTTGGATGCACTTTTTTATGGCACAGGTTGATTACAGGTTGTTTGGTATAGGTTGGTTTATGGTTGATGCACTTGTTTATGGCACAGGTTGATGCATGGTTGATGCATGGCTCAGATTTATTGGTATAGATTTACAATGGTATATCTCAAAGTGATAGTGTGACAGTGGTTCCATCATTCTAATTCTACTTTAGGGTGGCAGGATGGGGCAAGGATAGGTGGTTGTAGCCACCTTCCGGTTGTAGCCAGAGAGCGTAAGGGGTTGTAGCCTCCTTCTAGTTGTAGCCAGAGAATTGGGGAGTTGGAGCTTCCCTCATGTTGTAGCATGAGAAACTAGGGGGTTGGAGCCTCCTTCCAGTTGTAGCTGGAAAACAAAGGAAGTTGGTGCTTCCAATGAATGTAATTCTTCAAGACATATAAGAAAAAAAATTCTGTGGTTTTCTCTCAATTTGGGTTTCTACATAAAACACTGGTGTATTGTGCATGTATGTGATTGTTTATTTCTTACTGCTCATTATTGGATAATAATTCTACATTGATATAACATTTGAATAAAAAGGATTATAATTACGCTATTACTGATTCACACCCCCTCTTAGTAATCCAACACCATCAATATCATAAATCTAAATATAAAGAAAAAAAGAAATCTCATGCACATCCGAAGAAACAAGGGCACTCAAAACCCTTCACCGATGCCTCCGGATCCAAAGGAGTAAAGGGAAGAAAAGGGGAGAAATGCACGTACTATCACAAAGGATTCCATCGAGAATACGCATGCATGAAAAAAAGTATATATAATGTCTCAAATACTTCATCAAAACAACCTTGGAGATCGCATCCTTGAGGGTGCTAAGAAGAAGAACCCAAAAGATCAGAATCCTAAGAAAGGCAATTCAAGCCATGCCTTGATTGCCATCAACTCCTCTCTCGATGCTTGGATTGTAGATTTAGGAGAATCAAATCACATGGCTGCCTTAGAAGAAGTCTATTCTTCATTGTATGCATGCAAAGGTCCTCCTATTTTGATGGGGGACAAATCTTCATTCAAATTCATAGGAAAAGGATGGATTGAAATCACCAATGGAAGCTTCGAGAATGTGCTGCATGTTCCCAAACTTTCCATCAACTTTCTCCTTATGTATCAGATGACGAATTATGGCACCAAAAATAAAGTCATATTCACACCCAATTTCATGGACATCTATGACATGCAAACCAACTCCAGGGTTTCTACCAGTGAGGTAAATCATCAATCTAGATTGTATACATTTTCTGAATTTACTGAACCAGACTTTGCTTTACTGCTTACCCATGCTGTTGAAAGTAGTAGGATATGGCATGGACGGTTTGGAAATTTGAATTTTAGATACATGCAACAACTTAGAAAGAAAATATTGGTTGATGGTCTACTAGACATCCATTTCTCCAAGGGAGTATATGAGGGATGTGTTCTTGGAAAGCACCCTCAAGAGAATTTTGACAAAGGAAAGTCTCAACGAGCTTTAGGGACTTTAGATTTGATCCATAGTTACCTTATGGGTCCTTTTCCGCATCCACCTATCAGCAAAGCGAGTTTTTTTCTCATTTTTGTTGATGATTTCTCATGTTTTACATGGATTTACTTTCTCAGGAAAAAAACTGAGGTCTTTCAACACCTCAAATATTTCAAAGCCCTGGTTCAGACACAGTCCAGAAAGAAAATCAAAGTCCTTTGAACTGATAACATGGGAGAGTATGTCAATCATGAGATCTACAATGCTTTCCATGAGGCAGGGATTTAGTTGTAGCACAAAGTTCCCTATTCTCCACAACAAAACAAAGTTGTTGAGTGGAAAAATATATCTCTAAAGGAGATGGCATCTCTCATGTTGCATGCAAAGTCACTACCACATATACTATGGGTTGAAGCACTTAATTGTGCAACATATATCCAAAAATGATCTTCTCATGGATCTGTCAAGGATAAGACCCCCTAAGAGGCTTGGAGTGGCCTCAAACTGGAAGTCACCCAATTTCGTATTTTTGGTTCATGTGCATGGGCCTAGATTCCCTTTGAAAAGAGGAAGGCACTTGATCCATAGAGCACTGAGTGTATTTTTGTTGGATACCTTGATGATGGAAAGAGAAATAGATTTATTGATCTTTCCTCGAACCGGATCATCATTGAGCGAAGTGTCCAATTTGAGGAAAGTGTCTCGCATGTACCTCAACAGCTGCATGCAGACACCTTCAATCTTCGAGTTGTCCAAGATGATGGGAAGGCACATGCTGAATCTTCTTCAGATGATATTTTTGATTCAGAGGACCCAGATGATTCAGATACAGAGTTAGTACAGTTAGATGCAAATTCAGAGCATCCAGATGTAGTTGCACAGCCAGAGAAAAGGCCCAAGTGGGCACAAACTACTCTTCATGATGCATGGGATCTCGTTGGTGATCCAGCCAATACTAGGAGGACTTGATATGATTTCGAGGAGCCTCCTATTTCACTCACTTCCACTGGACCATTTCCCTCCAAGAATATTTTCTTGGTTAATTATTTAGATGCACAGTCTTATGGCGAGGCTGTTGGAAATCCCTTTTGGGAATCCTCCATGTAGGAGGAGTACAACTCCCTCCTTGAGAACCAGACTTGGGATCTGGTTCCCCTTCCTTCTAGGAGGAAACGTTTCAGATGCATATGGGTCTATACGACCAAGAGCGCAACAGATGCAAAAATTAGCAGATACAAAGCCAGGCTTGTTGCCAAAGGCTTTCAGCATGTGCATGGCATTGACTATGATGAGACCTTTGCTCCAGTAGCGAAGATGAATTCCATACGATTGGAACTTACCATTGTGGAAGCCAAGGGATGGGAAGTCCATCAGATGGATGTGAAGAATGAATTTCTTCATGGTGATCTCTTTGAAGAGATCTATATGGAGTATCCCCAACGATTTATGCAGGACTCATCTTTGGTTTGTCGACTGAAGAAGTCCCTTTATGGCCTCAAGCAGGCCCTAAGGCCATGGTATGCCAAGATGGACTCCTACATGTTGTAACATAACTTTGTACATTGTAAATCAGACCCGAATGTCTAAAGGCTCAATATGGTTGATTCACTTCTACTCTTAGTCTTGTATGTTGATGATTTGTTGATCACCGGTTACTCGACTTCAACGATTGCTGCAGTCAATAGGATTCTACATGATAGGTTTTTGATGATGGAAATGGGTCCACTACACTTCTTCCTTGGACTCGAGATAAGTTAGGATGCATCATGCATCAAACTGTCTCAGGCCAAGTATGCATGAGATCTCCTTGAGATATTTCACATGACAAACTACGAGTCTGCTCTGATTCCTTTCCTATCAGGAGTCAAACTTGAGGATGGCAGGGACACTCCATTGGTTGATAGCACACTGTACAGGCAACTAGTGGGGAGATTTTTGTATCTCACACACTCCAGACCATACCTCTCCTATTGAGTTGACACAGTTTCTAGGTTCATGCAAGAGCTGCATGAACTACATTGGAAGGCTACAAAACGTATCCTTCGATACGTACATGGAACCATCACCTTTGTGATTCATTATGGAATAGACTCTACATTAGATCTCATAGGGTTTACTAATTCTCATTGGGCTGGCGATAACACTGATCGCAATTCCACATTTGGTTACTCACTCAGTCTTGGTTCCGAGCCTACCTATTGGTCGAGCAAGAAGCAAGCTACCATTTCTCTATCTTCAGCCAAGGAAGAGTATAGAGGGGTAGTTAACATAACCATTTAGGCTATGTGGATACACCATTTTCTCACTGAGTTGGGAATTCACTTTCATTGACTAATCGTGTAAGGAGTTATAAAGTGGACAAGTGGAGTCCACTTAGAATTAGGGTTTTTGAGTCGTAATATAAGATATTTTACCCATTTTGTAGTATAAATAGAGGATGTATGAGACAGCTAGAGAGAGGACATCTTATCATTGAACTTTTGCATGATCAAAGTAATTTGAGCATCCTTTTGATTGTTGAGTTGAAGTATGTATTTTGTTGAGAGCTACAGAGCTTAGATGGAGTCATAGTTGAGATGTAGTTGAGGGTCAGGTCACAAGTTGTGGATCTTGGTGCGAGACTGGTCATCCTCATGCATCATTCTTAAACCCTATGAAGTAATGTGTGCAACACTATTTTAATGAAGAATGAATAAAGCAAAATATCTTTGTGGACCTAGCACAGGGAAAATGAACCACAGTAAAATCCTATGTTGTAATGTGTTTGAACGTTTTTTGTTGTTTCTACAATTACTAATGAATGGGTTTATTTATAGTGTTCACTAGAAGAATAATGCATAATATATGTTATTGAATAGATAAAATGGGAGATCTGATGAATGTTATGGTAGAATATATGTTAAAATAGAAGCAAAAGTCAAAACAATACCCCCAACCCCTTCGATGATTGTAGACATATGCATCCTACAGTCGCCCATAAGCCATCTCGGGTGAGACTGTGTTGTGCACTCTGTGTGCGGTGTAGCCTTTTGGTTTACCAAAAGGGATGATGGTGAAAAAGGTTTTGTTGGAGAACTAAGGTAGAACCCGAGTCATCCCATACATCCAAAAAATGGCCTCGTTGTAAGCTGGAACTCAAAAGAACAACTGGGAAGGGATTTGATAAAGAAGATGTAGTGGTAAAAAGGGATGTTAAGGCCATATAATCATACGAAGAAAGGGACTGAAATATGGTTGGAGAAAAAGAAAATAGAGATTGCGCAGAAAGATAATAAGGGTTCCAGGTATACACCATGCTAGTATCTGTAGAGGTATGTGTTTACTGATTTACATGAAGCATATTTTTGTTACTTTCCATAGTTATTATAGGAGTGGTTATTGAGGTTGAAGGATACCAATCCAATTAATCAGATTAGGCCAATAGAATTGACTACTGAGAATATTGCACGATTGGAAAGGGTTAATAATAAATTCATTCACGTAGTGGATTTTGGGTTACACAATATTACTGTGGGATTTATTACTAAATTTGAAGTCAATACAACAAAGTCATATACTATTTCAGAGAAGGATTTATTGAAGGATCCTAAAGGAACGTACATCAGGTCTCTTTACACATCGATCAAAATCTTATTACATGATAAAGGTGTGATGACCATGGATCAGAGAAGCTAGATCACTCTACATGCACGGGGGAGCTGGGGGAAGAACTAAGGAAGATCTGAGATATGGAGAATGCTCTGGATATTAGCTAGAAGAAGGAAGAAATGGAACTTATCATGATGGATGATGAACATACCAGGGAGATCATAAGGAAAGTAGGTGTGATGCACAACGGATGAACCTACCAGTGTAATATGAATAGAAAGAAAAGGGTAGTAGCCGAGAAAGAGGGCTTGGAAAGTGACAGGGAAGACGTAGAAGATATTTTCACCACAGGGAATATTGAGGATATATTGCACGCCACATATGAGAGGGAAAACAAAGGTCATGGGTCCGACAAAGAAGAAGGATCTCCATTCCAAATCCAAATTAGTGTGGAACCCACAACCCCATGTGCGACTAAGACATCTGAAGAAGAAAAAATGGTTAAACAATAAGTAATTAATGGTATAATAATTTTTACAGGATGTGGGTCCATTGGAAACTCAAGAAGAAGTGTGAGTTAAAAAACTAGTAGTTAGGTATCTACACCATGTGGATGTGCTAGTATATTAAACTTCACAATGGTGGGACAAGATCCAACTATTAGGTTACCAGAGTTATGAGGGGACGAGTTAGATGACCCAAAAAAACATTTTTTTATCCATGAGAAGATATGGGAAGAAAAGAAAATTATAAATGAAGATACAAAGGTTGTGCAGTTGGAAATTACATTCAGAGACCGTGCATTAGACTGGTACATGTGTTTCGCAACAAATAATGATGTCGACGCCCACAACCTCTCAACCTGCAGGTTGGAAGGTTGGTGTGCACATAGGATCTTTCCCTTACACCAGCCCGAAGAGCTTTGCACTGGATCTTCTATTTTCATTTCAAAAAATCTGCACCCACAACAAATCCTCATGGGATCCCCTCTTTTCACTTAGGAGATCGGATTTCTCTCTTTCGCGAGTCCATAGGTCGAGTGTTGGTCTCTTAAATCCTTGAAACCCGAAAGCAGTCAACGCTGACCTTTCCTCTTTTCTTTTCAGGATTTTCCTTATCACGATTTCGACGATCCCGATGTTGAACAACTCGTCTCCTCAACTCCCGAATCTCGATTTGTTGAAACTCCGATACACTCATGAGCTTTGACTTTTCAATGCCACTTCACTTCTGTCAGGACTTCAGACTTCGCAATATCATGAATCCTAATGCAAAAGGCTCGGGACTTCACCCCGCGAAACTCCGAAACCGTCAACTGAATTGACTTATTGTCGAGAGTGTGCCACCTGTCCACTTCACTGACTCTTGTGGCCCACACCGTTCTCTTATCCTTCGGGATTTTGCGTTTCGTGATATCATGATTCTCGTTGCAAGGTTTACGGGACTTCCACCCACGAAAACCCGATACAAGTATCCACGTGTAAATCCAATGGCCCTTATGGCTCGAATCTACGGTCCTTCCCCTCCTGAGATTTGAACCTTTAGGGGTACTTGTGGTAACTTCCCCGCTTCTCTGTGAGGTCTAATGGCTCACGAGACTTCGCGGATTCTCCACCAAGAATTTCGACCGTCCGTCTCTTCCTCTGAGAGCTCATCTTCCTATGATTCGACGTCGCTATGCTTTCTTACAACTTTCAAGGCACTTGGCTTTAGCCTTCCTTCGACTCCTTCGAAGGTCTAATTCCTTCTGATCTTTCCCCAACTTTGAATCTTCCAGAAAACCCTTGCACGCACTCCTTGCAGCAGACTTTCCACACTTCCAAGTGTTGGAATCCTTCAACTCTGCGCACACCTGCAACAACAATCTCTAATACTCCACTCAGGTTCACAACCCTGAGACTTCGCTCAGCTTGCACACTCCTTGCACGGCTCCTGTGCCTGACTGCACTTTTGTGGAAATGAGAACAAAAGCTATCTATCCTGAGCTTCCAGAGACAAACCTATGAACACCTTGTCGACGCACTCCTTGCGGACAATTCAACTTCACTCCTTGCAGGAACTCTTGCTTAGATAGAGAAACAATTGAAACTCATTCCTTTACCCTTTCCTCTCAGATTTCAAACATTTAACAAGAAATCAGTCATACATAGCATAAAAGCAATTGCATGACAGAAAGAGTAAAACAATTGCGAGAATAACCTTTAAAGATGCATACACAGAGAATATATGAACACCATGAGTCTGAATCACAACTTTCTTGTGTTAATTCATAACTTCTGTACATGGAGTCTGCTACACATCTCTCTGCTTCTTTCCTATGCTCATCATACACTAATGCTGCTTATGTTACAATACACAATGAGGGTGTCTATATCCCATTTCCCTCTTGCGCTCTAAACTATCTAATATACACATTCAATTCTACCTACTTGCATTAACTACTATAAATTCCTTCTACCTACTAAGCATGAGAGCAATTCTCTCAAGGTCCATTTACATTTTACAAGTGTGCTTCTTATTAATGGCTTCATTTAAGATCACGCAACAACTTCAAGGTGATTTCAAAATTTGTGCTGGGCGCTTTTCCAGCTGTCTGTTGTCTCCGCGTTGGCTCGCTTGAGATGCTCCTGCATCAAATAATCCAATGGGAGACCCTATTAATGTAGTAGATGTGAAAGGAAATTATTAAATTAATTTTAGAAACAAAGTTCATAGGACCGATTCATGAATGAAATGATAGAGATTAAGAAGAAAAGAAGAGAATCAGTCTGGGAGGTGGACTAGAAGTTCAAAATACTAAAAGGTAAGTTAAAGTACCCTATTACTGATATGCAACATAGACATTTGTTTGTTAATTATTTGTTGCCACACTTGAAGTATCCTTTGAGACAACATAAATTTCAGATCCAAGCTAAGGCTCTACAAGCAACCTTACAATTATAGGAAAATCAATATAAGCATACAAATCCAACTGTCGAAGAGCTGAGACAAGATCTAGAGAACATAACATTCTAGTTGAATCAGAATAAAGGAAAGGAAAAAAGAGCATATGTCTAGTGTACAATGTGCAGGACAAAAGGCCATCATAAGAATAAGTGTCCATTATCTGTGTAGTATATTGGAGTGGGTATGCCAAACCCTTTATATTCAGGAGGACCATGGTGTGAGATTGGTAAAACACATGGGCATGATCCTTATCATTTCCCCTGATGCAAAAGTATCAGAAAATACTGAAGAGTACATTTTGTAATTTTTTCAATTCAGTTGGACATGAAGACAAGGACTATAGAACTTTGGAGATGATGAAAGAGAGGATTTCATATGCATATAGGGTGTAGGATCAACACATAACATGGCAACCTGCACAACACCTGCTGTATAACAACGCACAACAACCACAGTATAATCCTGCGCAATAGTTTCAACCACAACCACAATACAACAATGTGCAACATTTTGGAGCACCACTGCAGTATAACAATGCACATCAATGCACAACAACACCACAGTACAACAATGCATAGTTGCAGTACCATCAAGGACCACATTATAATACACCACACACAGATAATCAAGGAAAAAAAGGAGGCTTCATAGGAGGAGGTCATGGAGGAAGAGTATTTGGAGGAGGTTGAGGACCAGTAGTGTGTCACAACTATCAGAAACTTGGACACTATGCCAGAGACTGTCCACAACCACTTGCGACATGTATGTATTGTCTTGCAACAAACCATGAAATAGAAGATTACCTGACATTGTTGACAAAGATACATGACAAGAGGAACCAGAACAACCATAATGTGCAATTAATTGTGGTGGGAAAAAGAGAAGAGGACGGGAAGAATATTAACATAGTTACTAGAGGTGGAGATAATACAGGAGAAGTTGTAGCTAAGAAGGATCAATATCAGTACCAGTGGGTCAGGAAGAATACAACACCTGAACAAAATTTTGATGCGTGCAAAGAGAAAGAGATATTCAAAGAAGCTAGGCATGAGATTATAAAAGAAAACATTGCATATACTTCAAGAACAAAGCCAATAGATGAGACACCAGTGTATGACATGCCTCCACTATTTAATTAGACCAGTAAAGAGAATCCTTCCGATCAGGTAAGTAACTTAAGAAAAATTTTGGGATCCTGTGTAAAGTTGTTGAATGCTGAAAACTTTTTACAAATATTGCAAAATATGTTAGAAAAGTGTCATCTTGGGGAAGAAGGGCTAAAGACAATGAATCAGGTATGGAATAAGACAAGAACAAGTAGATAATTCAGGTTGAAAGCAAACAAAGGAGATTTCAATATGGGGGATATCATACTAGACTTAGGGTTTGAATTCAATGTTCTACCAAAGAAGACATGGGAAGCTATGGGAGAACCTCAATTGGGGTATTCACCTATTCAGTTGAATTTAACAAATCAACAGAGAGTAGCTCCAATTGGAAGATTGAAAGGAATTCCAGTAAATCTAGATGGTGTGCACACCATGACAGACTTTAAAGTCATTGACATAGTAGATAATAATTCACATATCCAACTTTGTTGGGTCTGGATTGGGATTTTGATAACCGGGATATTATCAATTTGAAGACAAGGAAGATGATATTTCAATATGGAGAATACATATTTATTGCACCATTAGATCCCTTAGAAGTAGGAAGGTATGTGGAACCTGTGACAGACAATATTCCTACAGAATATGTAAATTAGTTGTATAGAAATACCGCGTGTGAAGAGGATTATATCTACCCAATTGCAGATGGCATGCTCAATTGGAGAAGTATTAGTTCTTGTGCTTTTGACTCTGACAAAAAAATGGAAAACTGACAGCAATGACTACATGAATTATCCACTAGAAGATGTGCCAGAATGACACATGCACTGAGATGGATTGGTTTAGAGGTGTTATCAATGAAAAATTTTCTGCAACATTGCACACAATGGTTAAGGAAAAATATCGATGTTGGCAACAATTAGTCCACCTACAACACCAAAATTCATCCAGAAGGAAAAAAACTATATAATTGGGTCAAAAATTGAAGTGTGCAGATTCACCAAAGGAAGCATGCGCACAATGCGTAGTATGCCCGGGCCAACATAACCCTCAACACACACTATGCACAAAATGCGCGACTGTCTACAAGAAAATCTATGCACTTCCATGAACGACACATTTATGAATCTTGTCGGCCCCTCAACCACTTCTAGTCCAACCCCCAAAGCGATTTAACACTCATATCTGAATGAAATCTAGATTGGAGGCTAGTCAAGGGATAGAGAGTGACCTAAAAGTCCCTTGTTCACACTATGAACCAATTACATTTTTCCATGAATGAATGCTATAAATAAGAACCATGGGTGTGCTAAAAAAGCAAGATATTCAAAGTATTGTTATGCTGCAAGAATTCTTCTTTGAGAATCCTCTTTTCTCTTGGAAGCCTTCAAGCACCATTGCAATAGGCCATTCCACTCACCTCTTGAGGGAATATGCATTTTTTTTCTTCACCATTTTCCATTTCTTCCATTGTAAAGAGAATAACTCTCAATTTGGGAACTCAAGAGCCCTCCTAAGGAGGAAGAGGGGACTCATAATTCCTTGCCTTTCTCTACGGTGTTTTTCCTACCAATCTATTGATCCATTGGTAGCCTTATGTTGGTCATTCTTTGATTTTTATGATTCTAAGTTTCTCAAGATTTCTAACATTTATTTCTTAGTTGTTTTAGTTGTATTTTTTTGTTTTCATATGTGTTTGGTTTATCTAACCCACTCACTTGGGGAAGGATTATTTCACTTGGAAATTTCCCCTCCGATGCGTGACAGGAAGTGTGTGGATTTTCAGGCTCACATACACACACTCTGTGCATGAAACATGCTTCATTACTCTGCGCATTGTGTTCCCTATGAGCGCCTATCATAAATGTAACCTGCGCATAAGTCTATTTTTTCAAAATTGTAAGGGTTTTTATGAATGGTTTGAGGGCCCGTAGCCTTCAGATTTTTACTTTTATGCACTTTGTAAGGAAACTACACTCCAGTTAGAGTCCTTTCCCATAAGAAAGGTTAGCTAACATAGGAACTTAGGGGGTAAAAAGAATCATTGTTCTCCTCTTTTTCTTTGTTTCCACATGGATGGCTCATTTGGATTGTGAAATTTTAAGTTGAAGTTATTGCGTCCACACAAAAATCACTTAAATTGGGACTAGAAGTTAATTTTGACCCTTGAGTATGCTCGTCCCCCACACCCTAGTGTGATCTCAGGAATCGTAAAGGTGGTTAAAAGAACATTTCATCTCCCTTAAAAAATCTTTAGGAGAGGACAAAGCCCCCCTAGGGATCCTCTTAGTTTTTTGAAACCATCTTAAAGCTTTGTAAGGTCTCATACATGCCCACATGTTTGCAATCTTAGGATAATTTCTTAAAATGTTTTCTTAGTTTAGATCACAATCTAGGGAAGTTTAAATATCAAAGTAACAGGCCCATAAATTCCCACATGTCTACACATATAGGATAGATTCAAAGATTTCTTAGTATAGACAACATTTTAGGGAGTTTAAAGGATTTGTAAGGACCCATATGTCCACATTTCTAGTTCTTTAGGGCTTTAAATATTTCACAAGGTTGTACCAAAGATACATAGTAAGCTAGGTAAAGAATATTTGTAAGGACCACATGAAGTCCACATTTTGCAATCTCACACTTAACTTATTAAAATATTTGCACACTTGTCACTTTCTTGTACACAAAGCCACTCCTCACACACATAATTTCTATTTGAATAGTGGAGGTCGAAGTAGGTTTTCTCCAAAGGAATTCCGAAATATCTGACTAATTCTTTAGAAATTATCCACACCCAATTAATTCAAACGAGGTTGGCCCATGACCCCAATCTCTCATCCCACCATGTCTAAACATTTTCTAATAAGGCACTAAATTTTGCTCCACAGGGGGTGCCAAAAGAAATTTTTAGTCTAGGTAGGATCTCGGGGGTAGGCATACAAATAACCCCCCATTATTGGGTTCTGACATTTTCAAACAATAGAAGTTGAGAAATAGAGAAATTTCCTCCAATTCAAGTGTTCCTATACAATAAGGTAGGGAGATACCCTTGGAGGGTCTAAGGCCGAAGTCTGGTTGTTCTGCGCATCCCTCCTTGAGTCACCCAACTCTTGTGAGGGCATCCAGCCCGTGACCCATTTCTGAGGCCAAAAATCTAAATGTCGCACTTTGACCAAGGTACCTAGTGGCCAAAACTTAGGATTTCCACCTAGGTGGTGACTATGGGCTGCAATCGCACCTTGATCATATTTTGTGTGGCTATTGGGAAATATCGCCAACTCTTTCGGGATATGCACCCTCTACCCCTCATTATAAATTATTACTTCAACCTTCACTAGTTCCTCTTTTGGTGGATTCAGACCCCAATGTTGAGTGATATTGGAAGGTCTAGTGCTAATACAGAATAAAGACGATACATCTTTTAGGATACGAGCATTTGTTTTTATTATTCCCCCATGCAAACAAAATTCAGATATCCACATGCTTGTTTATTTGCAGTTGATTTATGTATTATGTCCATTTGATTACATGCAATTGTGAGTTATACTATCTCATGAAGGTAAAAAATATACAAATCTCTTGTTCATTTATTTCTCTCTTGTCACCATTTGCACACATTTACGTTGCTAGTCGAAAACCATAGGGACCCATAGAATCCCCGTCATTCTATACACTTGCAGGATATCCCTCCTATTCTAGGAGGATTCCCTAGTATTTCCAACTCACTGGCTCAACCATCTTACACCCCCATGATTTCTACTGTTTTGGGATCAGGTTTACTTGGTTCCACTTTGCTTGGGTCCAATTCCCAAGGCAATCCATCCATTAGTTCTCCGTCACAAGGAGGTGGGGGTCAAAATTCTTCTCAAGGGATAAGTACAACCCCACCAAATCCCTCTGAAGGGATAAGTCCACTACCTACTCACACAATGGCTGGAACTAATCCTCCACCAAATTTCCCTATGCCATACTTGGCATCCATCAACATTCCTGATTTGACTAAACTCATGAATGATCCCATTTTACACGACCCCACATAGCCCAAGATGCCTACCAAACTACCTTCAGATATTCCAAAGTTTGAAGGAAAACTGGGGGAAGATCTCGCCAACCATGTTATGACCTTCCACTTATGGTGCTCTTCAAAGAACATCATGGATGATTCCATCCACTTGAGGTTATTTCAAAGAACTCTCACATGCCCATCAACCAAATGGTATGTGGATGAAAAATCAAGGTCCCATGTGACCTTTGAATAATTGGCCAAGGCCTTTTTGTCCTTTTTCCAAGTCCCAGTTCGACATGATACTGGCTTATAAATTCTCTCGTATTTCAAACAAACCACTGCTATCCATATAGATGACCACATCCATGAATGACGTCCGCGGCATAGCTTTTGTAATGTGGAAACCACCAAAGAACAACGTCTTGATTGCAAAGGATGTAGCATCCAATTTTCCTTAGTTAGAAGAGGAATCCATCAACAAGGCCCAACAGTTTGACCTCATGTATGCTCAGTCAGGTTACTTGTACACAATATTTTTTGATGTACCTAGACCCATACCATTTGGCTAGGACAAACCTGGGATGTCCCACACTGCAGCCGGGTTAATTGGTTCTATGACCCATATCAACCCTTACAACCACCTGTCACATGCTTATGGTGCACATCCTTATCCAAAACCATATGGAGGGGTGTCTTATTACCCTCCTCCCACTCACCAACAATCATAGCTTGTTGCTACCCCTCCACCAATGGGAGGACCCTCACCGGTACCCATGATGTGTCTGGTCTCTCAACCAAGTATGAGTTCACCTTCTACCTCCGCATACAACCTTAGAAGTAGTGGAAGTGATTCAACTTCTTACACGCCATATGGATTGTCTCCACAAAACAATCCATATTTTCCATTTCCTGGTCCTCCACGGTTGGTTTCTCCTCCACTAGGAAAACAACATGTCGAGGTTAACTTTTTTCAACCCTATCGCATTCAACAACTTCAGAATTTTGAACAATTGAATATGGAAAATTTGGCCCATCTGCTGAATAATGCCAAGAAGAAAGGGAAAAAATGAAACAACAACAACCCGGGACCAGGTGGAAATAACCCGCAACAAAGCCATCCTGCTGGGGGAAACTAGAATCAGGGCAACCAAAACTCCCAAGGGGGAAACAATAACAATCAAACACGATAAGGGAAGAAAAATAACCTATGAAATAACTTCCCTTGCACTCTCTGTGGTGAGTATGGAAATTATACTCACCATTTCCCCCAAATTTCTGATTTCAAACGGATGAAAGAATCCATGGAAATGAAACGCCCTCCAGTGTCGCCTGCCCCTCAGCAGGCCCCACAACAGTATTTTCAACCGCCACCTCTGGCCATTTTGAAAAAACCTATTCCACACCAAGGTGTGTGTTGGTCACTATAATTGCTTAATTAAACAACTAAGTGAAACATAAATTATCAACCCAGGGAATTCTTTTATTTCAAAGATAACCACGCACTATATATGCTCAATTCCAAAAGCATCTTAGTGTTGTAGTAAAGAAACTTATACTAATCTTACTTGCTCAAACAAATTGAAGTTCTGTGTTAAATCACAGGAAAGTAACTTCCCTATTGCAAACCTTTAAAGATCAATTTAAGAATCCTAGATTACATTTAAAATAATACTTGCAATGGGAAAGAACAACTATTCTGCAATCAGAGAACAGGACCCTTACTCTCAACAGAGACTTCAGCATTAACACTCTTTCATGAAAACAAC
>JASDQU010100356.1:300011-332385 GCA_032191745.1 Picea mariana
TACATTTAAAATAATACTTGCAATGGGAAAGAACAACTATTCTGCAATCAGAGAACAGGACCCTTACTCTCAACAGAGACTTCAGCATTAACACTCTTTCATGAAAACAACAATGCAGAAAACAATTAACTCTAATTGACATAAAACAAAGCCACTTAGTTCCTTTATTTCTAAGCAATATCTTTGAGCCTTACTTCTGTTTAGCACACTTGTGAGGTTGAGGTCTACAGAGAACAGAGCAGTCTGATCCCTTCCGTTCTGAGCAGGGATTACTAACCTAGTTTTTGGCTAGCATTAATGAAGATCTACAGAAAACATGGTGTTTTGGTTCTTTTCTTTATGAGTAAGAACCCTTAACCCTATCCCTGGCTAACACACTTACAGAGGGAAATGAAATCTACAGAGGACAAGGTGTTGTGATTCCTTCCTATCTGAGTAGGAACCTTTTAACCAATTCTTTGGCTAGCACACTTGCTGAAGGAAATGAAACCTACAGAGGTCGAGGTAATTGGATTCCTTCATGTTTGAGCAGGAACCTCTTAACCGAACCTTTGGCTAGCACACAGCAGGAAATGAAATCTATAGAGGACAAGGTGTTGTGATTCCTTCTTGTCTAAGTAGGAATCCTTTAACCAAACCTATGACTAGCACGCTTGGAGCAGTAAACAAATCCTACAGAGGGTATGATGTTCCAATTCCTTTCTGTCTGAGCAGGAACCTTTAATCAAATCTCTGCTAGCATGAAACTATCACACAAGATTGTTGATAAAAGAATCACAAATTCCATTCAATAAACTAAGACAGAGTCAGTAGTGTTTCAGCAAAGCGAAATTCATAAAACAATGTTTCAGCACACGATAATAAACAAAGCATGGACATAAATTAGACTAACACACTTCTAACTAATGGGTGAATCTTGTGGTGAAGGTGGGCCCTCCCTTCTCACAAGATTCCCCTGGAACGGGAAAGCTTAGAGACGAATAATCAAAGCAGTCTTATAATCATCTGTTGGAATATCACATTACAAATTGAAATAATAGAACATGTCCCGCTTCTCTGGAGTTACTTCAGTACATCAAAACTTGGATATGTCGAATGGTGATTTCCTCTGATTTAAAGAGGAAATCCCTTCGATACAATCATTACAATTCATCTCAATCCAATCCTAGATCGGATCTTCTTTCTAAATTAGCATAGGATGTCCTGATTTCACACAACCGAATGTTGAACGAGGTATTGTTGTTACGGCTGGTGTAACAACTTCCTTTCATCGTTGCTGATGTTGTTTCAGCCACGTGAATTGCGCTCTGACTGTTGACTACTGACTGTGGCGGCTTCCTTGTGTTTCAGCATCGTCGGTTCTGGCAGTTTCTTCTGTGTTTCAGCATTTGCAAATATGGACTGTGTGATAGCTCATGTTTCAGCATCTTGTGACCTCGGACTGTGTAGCAGCTCCGTGTCTCAGCATCTGCGACCTCGGACTGTGTAGCAGCTCCGTGTTTCAGTATCTGCGAGCTCGGACTGTGTAGCAGCTCTGTGTTTCAGCATCGGTTCTGTGTTTCAGCAATAGGCCTTGAATGCTAATTTGCAGTTATGGACACTTATGGATTTCTAATCAATAGTTAAGTATGAGAGTGATGTAAAATATCATGCAAAACAGATTAAACGTGTAGTAATGAGAAAGGACGTTGTATACCTTTGAGATGATCAGACAAAGTGATAGTATAGGTTCAAATATGGATGATCAAGGGTATAATAATGGCAAAAATTATAGGCAAAAGGGTGCATAGTGTGGTCCTAACATGTAGAAGGAGGCAGAGTGTAGGAGCTGAAATGGATAGAAGAGGAATGGTGCATAGAAGGGACATGGCACGCAGAGCATAAAGTGCAGTAGAAGCAAAGAACAGATATGCATATCTGAGACAGTAAAATAAGACTGAGGTGCACTTGTAGAGAAAATCAGAAGATCAGAAAGTACAAGAAGATGCAAGCAGAGACACACTGATACAGAAGAGAAGAGCAGCATGGCAGAACAATGATAAGCTTGGTAAGCCAATGACAACTATTGAATCACTGTAATAAGTTTCAGTAGAAAATATTTATATTTCAGGGTGGTTGGGAGGTGCTAGGGAGGACTGTTGTCCTCAGAGGTTCAAGTGGGTTCTTGAACACAGGGAGTTGTAGCTTCCATCTTGTTGCAACTAGAAAAAATTAGGGTGGCAGGGTGGTGCAAGGGAGAACATTGGTTCTCTGATATACAGGTCGGTGCCTTTGTAACTGGAAGTTGGTGCTTCCATCCAATTGGTGCTAGAAGTCTTAGGGAGTTGGTGCTTCCTTCTAATGGGTTCTAGAGAAACTAGGGAGTCGGTGCTTTCATCTAGTGGGTGCTAGAGAATCCAGAGAGTTGGTTCTCTCAACAAGTAGTAGCTTGCAAAACAGAGGTTGTAGCCTCATTATGAGTTGGTTCTCATAAGTATGATAATGTACAGAATGTAAAGATTACTTATCATATAAAGAAGAAGAGGTTTTTACCCTTTATGGGTTTCCTCAGGAAATATCTGTCTTTATATATTACATATGTGTGAATTATGATAAATGTTCTATTGCTTACTTCCTTGCATTATTGTGATTGTCATTCAATGCTCTGCAAAGAGGCTAAAATAAGCATAATTTTTTAAGCTCGGTAACAACTGATTCACCCCCCCCTCTCAGTTTTCCAACAATTGGTATCAGAGCTAGCCCCTTTTATCTAAGGGTATATCCTAGAGCTTAAACATGTCAAGCCATGAAGGAAATTCAACCAATAAGGCCCCTCTATTCAATGGAACAAAATTTTCCTTCTGGAAAGTTAGAATGAGAACATACATAATGGCTTTAGGTGAAAATGTCTGGGATGTGGTAGATATTCATTATCTAAATCCAGTTGTACTAGCTAATAAGGATGACAAGCTAGAATTTAGCTTCAATGCTAAGGCTATGAATGCTATCTTGAGTGGGCTTGCAGAAGCAGAATTCGTAAAAGTTATGCACCTAGGAACTGCCAAAGAAATGTGGGACAAACTCATTAGCAGTTATGAAGGTAATGAGAAGGCAAAGGACACCAAGATTCAAACCTACATAGTACAGTTTGAACAGCTGAAGATGAAAGAAGATGAAACTATTGGAAAATACTTTCTGAGAGTTGAAGAACTGGTAAATGCAATGAAAGCAATTGGTGAAAAAATTGAGGAACCTTCTTTAGTTCAGAAAATTTTGAGATCTCTACCAGATAGGTTCAACCCGAAGGTCTCTTCTATAGAAGAACTTAATGATCTAAAAACCTTGGAGTTTGATCAACTTCTAGGAACATCGACTGCATATAAAATGAGAATAGTTAAAGATAAACCCACCTCCAGAGAAGCATCATTTAAGGCAGACAAGAATGAGGATTCTGAGCCTGATGAAATTGAAGCAAAATTTGTCAAGAGACTGAAGAAGGGATCAGACAAATACAAAGGTAAACTGCCTTTCAAATGTTTCAACTGTGGTAATATAGGTCATTTTTCAAATAATGTTCTCACAAAAGAAAGGATCAGACATGTGATGATGAGGAGAAGCACAAACACAAAAATTTCTTTAAAGAGAATAATTTTAAGAAGAAAAGTCTTTGTGTAAACATTGATGATGATCCTTCAGATGATGAAGACAATGAATCCTCTATTGAAGATAAACTAAATGATTCTATGCTTATGGCTATGGGAGATTTTGATAAAGAACACACAGGAGGTGAAATGGATGATGAAGAAGCTATGGTGGATATGGAAGGTGAATTAATCAGTGCTTTGGAAGAAATTGACATACTCAGAATTAAGAACAGAAAGCAAAAACAATTGCTGATACGGTTCGAGAAAGACAATAAACAGCCTGATGAATATTTTGCACTACTAAAAGTGGAATTAGAAGAGGCAAAGAAAATCGAAGACATATTGAAACAACAGTTATCAGAAAAGAAGGCAAGATGTGAATCTTTGGAAAAAGAAGTAGTGAAAAACAGGAAAGAGTTGGAGAAGTTCCAAGCCTTGTATCATCAGAATCTGTCAAGTATCAAAGCATCATAAGAATTGGCCACCATTCTAAATCAACAAAGAAACCCAAAGCTGAAAATAGGATTGGGGTATGAAGAAGGATCAAGTAGTGATCATCCAAGTAATACAGAACCTATCAAGTTTGTCAAATCCTCAAACATTGACAACAATCACTCTGTAGAAACAAAGAAATAAAATCAGCCACCAAGAAGGAATGAAAGAAAAAATACCAGAACTAAATCTGTAGATCAGAGAGATTATCAACATGAAAGAAATCGACCTCCTCAAAGAAGACAAATTTTTTCAAGGTACAAAGTTTTTTTCTATGGTTATTGTTTTTTCTGCTCTAATTTTGGTCACAAAGCTATAAACTATTCTTTAAGATTTATATATGAACAATGAAGATATTCAACGAATAACCATCTTCCACAGCAAAGATTGAGACAACCAAGCAACAAACAACCTCAGACTATAAATCATGTGATGGCTGGGAAAAGGACGTAGGTTAAACATAACAATAGTTATGAGCATAACAATCGCTATGATCTTCTATTTAGTGAACCAAAATGTTACATCTGTCATAACTATGGACATAAAGCTGGAGATTGTCACTTAAGGAATTATAAGCCAGATTTGATCCCCACTGCTGAAAATGTCAAGGTTTGGAAGAAGAAAGCAGATGACAAGTGTGGACTAGTGTTATCAGCCCAAAGACAAAATAATCTCTGGTATATTGACAGTGGATGTTTCAAACATATCACTGGAGACAAAAGTAAGTTTCTAACTCTAAGTGAAAGCAAATCAGGGAATGTAACTTTTGCAAATGATGCACCAGGGAAAATAAAAGGTAAAGGAATGGTAAGTTTGAGTAATGGCAAAGGGAAAGCTCAAGATGTGTTGTTTGTAGAAGGTATGAAACATAATCGGCTTAGTGTTAGTCAAGTCTATGACCGAGGATGTGAAGTTGTTTTTACCTCTAAAGATTGTAGAATAAAATCTGTGAATTCAGGACAGCTAATTGCAAAAGGGATAACAACAAAAAACAATGTCTATGTGTTAAATAAGAAAAAGAAGAATGTCACTTAGCAAGTATGATGAAAGTTGGTTATGGCATAGGAGACTTGGACATATAAACTTTGACCACTTAATCAAGCTCAAAAATCTTGAGGCAGTAAAAGATCTTCCGAGAATATCAAAGCCCCAAGATTCTATGTGTAAACCCTACCAAGTAGGAAAGCTAACCAGGACATAGTTTAAGTCCAAGAGCTCTACTTCAACAAAGAAACCACTCCACCTAGTTCATATGGATTTATGTGGACCATCAAGAAAGGAAGGCACAGGGAAAGAAAACTACTTCATGCTGATTATTGATGATTACTCTAGACTTTGTTGGGTTGCCTTTCTCAAGGAAAAAGCTGAAGCATTTGAGAAGTTTAAAATATTTAAGGCTTTAACTAAGAATCAAACGGGCAAGAGGTTAAAGGCAGTAAGATAAGACAAAGGAGGAGAATTTATGTCAAGTGATTTCAAGGAATTCTGTGATAAGCATGGGATCAAGAGAGAATACACAATCCCAAGAACTCCACAACAAAATGGAGTAGTTGAGAGGGAAAACAGAACAGTGCAGCAAATGGCCAAGTCAATGATGAATGAGAAGAAAATTGGTCAAACCTACTGGGTAGAAGCAACACACATAGCAGTCCATGTTCTTAATAAAGCTCACCTCAAACCACAAAGTGATAAGACACCTTATGAACTGTGGTATGGGAGACCTACTTCAATCAAACACTTCAAAGTCTTTGGGAGTAAATGTTACATAAAGAATAATGATGAGAACCTTGGAAAATATGATGACAGGGCTGATGAAGGTATCTTCTTAGGGTATGCTACAAACAGTAAAGGATACAGAGGCTATAATAAGAGGCTGCATAAAATGGTTGATTGTATTGACATAAAAGTTGATGAAGGAATCCCAACAAGAGAGGTGTACAATAATGAGTCTTCTATAGAGGACACATCTAAAGATGAAGATGAACAAGTCCAAGAATAAGAAAATGAAGACTCTGAATCAGATGAAGACACAGATACTCAGACAAACTCAAATCAACAGACAACTTCAAATTCCTCCTCCAGAATCACTCAAAAGAATCATCCTACAAGTTAGATAATTGGTGAAAAAGACAAAGGTGTACAAACCAGTAGAAAGATAATCAAAAACACCGAACAATCACATATAGCTTTCATATCCATGATGGAACCCAAGGATTTTAATGAAGCTATCAAAGATGACCATTGGGTTAAAGCAATGAATGATGAACTTGATCAGATTGAGAAAAACAATACGTGGGAGATGGTTCATAGACCTGAAGGTAAAAATATCATTAGTTCCAAATGGATCTTTAAGAATAAGTTGAATGGGCAGGGACAAGTTGTCAGGAACAAAGTAATATTGGTCTGTAAAGGCTATGCTCAAATAGAAGGACTGGATTTTGATGAAACATTTGCACCCGTAGAAAAATTAGAAGCTATCAAAATATTTCTTGCCTATGCTTGTCATGAAAGGTTTAAAGTCTATCAAATGGATGTCAAGTCAACTTTTCTAAATGGAGATTTAAATGAAGAAGTCTATATGGAACAACCAGAGGGTTTCGAACTATCTGATAACCCTGACTTAGTATGCAAGATGAAGAAATCTTTATATGGGTTAAAACAAGCCCCTCGTGCCTAGTATCACAGATTAGATACGTATCTCAAAGACAAAGGGTTCAAGAGAGGAACAGTTGACAACAATCTATATATCAAAACAAAGGATAATGATTTGCTCATTGTGTTGGTCTATGTAGATGACATCATCTTCGGATGTAATAAGGATTCATTGGTACAATGGTTTGCTTCTACCATGGAGTCCGAGTTTGAAATGTCTATGATAGGTGCACTGACATTTTTTCTTGGTCTGCAAATTACTCAGAGGTCTGAAGGGATGTTCAATTCTCAAGAAAAATATCTAAGAGAAATGTTGAAAAGGTTTCAAATGGAAGATTCTAAACCTATGGGCACACCTATGGTTACTGGATGAAAATTAAGCAAGGATGATGACTCACCTGATGTTGATCAAAGTTCATATAGGTCACTGATAGGCAGTCTGCTGTACATCACAACATCTCACCCATACATAATGCATGTTGTTGGAATGGTAGGAAGATATCAGTCTGCACCTAAACAGAGTCATTTGCTAGCTGTCAAAAGGATATTCAGATATTTGAAAGAAACAATGAACTATGGCCTATGGTATTCTAAGAATCAGAATTTTCAATTATCAGTCTACTCAAATGATGATTGGGCTAACTACATGGATGAAAGAAAAAGCACAAGTGGAGGTGCATTCTTCTTAGGAGATTCTCTAGTAGCATAATTGAGTAAAAAGCAAGGTTCCATTTCTTTATCAACTACAGAGGAAGAGTACATTACTGTTGCTACCTGTTGCACTTAGGTATTGTGGATGATTCAAACACTTGCAGTCTTGGATTTAAAATACACTGCACCGATCCCAATTCATTGTGATAACACTAGTGCCATCAATGTGTCCAAGAATCCTGTATTCCACTCCAAGACCAAGCATATTCCCATAAAATACCATTTTATGAGAGAGAAGGTCACCAATCAGATTGTTCAGGTCCATTACATTCCAACCACAGAACAAATTACAGACATCTTTACTAAACCCCTAGCCAAGACACCATTTGAATATCTCCAACAAAAGCTGGGTGTCATCCCGTCTCACACCTAAGAGAGTCCATCCTGCTAGGGGGAGTTTGTATCGATTGAATATCTGATACCTCTGAAAAATACTGCAACAGCTCAGGGGGAGCATGTTTTATTTGACATTGATGTGTAAGGGGGAGAAAAGGAGTGGTCCAGACAAGATGCTACAGTTGGAGGTCCAAACAGATTAGCACAACTGTTCAGGGTTGCCATCAATGCCAAAGGGGGAGATTGTTGGCATGTTTACAAGAAGAGCATGCTTGTCATTGATGGAAAGAACAATAATAATGATGGCATGTCTACAGGAAAGAACAACATCAATGATAACATGCTTACAGTTATTGATGGAAAGAACAACAACGACGAAGGTATGGTTACAGGAAAGAATAGTAGCGACGTTGGCAAGTTTATAGTTGGGAGACAACAATGGAAAATAGGCAGGCAAGGAAGATCAACAACAATGATGGCATGGAAATATCAGAAGCTAGTGAACTTAATATTCATTTCGGAGTTTCAGATACCAGGAGTTGGAGGAGTCAAGAGTTGAGAATCTTCATCATAGGAGTCCCGAAGTTGCGAAATGTGAAACACTGAAATCCTGAAACAAGCACATCAAACCATGACTTAATCTCCATTTTCGATTTTCGGATACCGGGAGTTGGAGGAGTCAAGAGTCAAGACTCTTCATCACAGGAGTCCCGAAGTTGCGAAATACGAAACGCCGAAATCCTGAAACAGGCGCATCAAAAAAGACTCCATTTCGGAGTTTCAGGGATTGTGACATGGAGTTTCGGAGTTTTAGGGATCGCGACATGGAGCGTCAAGATATCTCACCATAGGAATGCCGAAATGTCGGAGTGCCAAAATGCGAAAAACACCTTTTGGTGCAGGTTTCGGATACTGGGATTTGGAGTGTCGAAACACTTCACCACAAGAATACCGAAATGTCAGAATGCCAAAATGAGAAACACACCTTTTGGTGCAGGTTTCGGATACCAGAAGTTGGAAGTGTCAAAACACTTCACCACAGAAATGCCAAAATGCCGAAATGCGAAAAACACCTTTTGGTGCAAGTTTCGGATACTGGTAGTTGGAAGTGTCGAAACACTTCACCACAGGAATGCCGAAATGCGAAATCGCCAAAGCACTTTATGGATAAATGCTTGGTCACAACTGTGGGCATGTGAAGGAAGGAGCTTTCAAGTTGCAAGGCTCCATTTCATGATCGGGAGTTGGAAGAGTCAGAGTGACTCACAACAAATTCGTGAAACATGAAATTGCGAAATGCAGTTTAGAATAAGGTTGTGGTCACAGCCAGTGGTCACATCTACGGAAGATGGAGGAAGGAGCTAGTGCAACCAAGCTCCATTTTGGAGATCGCAACTTAGAGAGTCGAGATGCCTCACAATAGGAATCTGTGACATGTGAAATGCCGAAATGCTGAAATGTGAAAACACCTTTTGGTGTAGGTTTTGGTCACCGCCTGAAGCCGCATGTGAAAGGAAAGGTGAAAGGTGCCAAAGGAACAAGGCTCAATAGGTTCACAGTGTAATTGCTAGAAATGACTGATGGTTTCTGTCAGAGGACTCAAGGAGACTTCAGGGTGATCGCCAAAGAAGATGAAGAGTCTCAAGGCATTTGCCAGTGGAATGAAGATTGTTGATAGAGGCGATTGACAGATGGAAGAGTGATGAAACCTGTAACTTCAACATAGAGGATGATCTCGACTATGATAGAGAGGACGAAGAGTCTCGACTGCCAGATAGGCTATGGAATCTCAACATAACACCCAGTGATAATGAACGCATGGGTATAACCACCAGAAAAGCTGAGGAATTGCGATGATGATCAAGAAGAGGACTCAACACGAGGAGAACATGCAGAACATAGAGAGTGTGTTGATGCTTGAGGGCATGAAGTGGTGGCAATGTGGAGTGGAGTGAACATCCCGATGTGAAAAACAATGGTGGTGTGTAGAGCAGGGGGAATCATTGTGCATATATGACGCACAAGGTGCACAAATACTAGTGGAATGCAGAACAAAGAAGAGATGGCTGCTGTTGTTGAGAGTGATTAAGGTGTGTAGAAGGAGGTAGAGTGCAGGAGCTGAAATGGATAGAAGAGGAATGGTGCATAGAAGGGACATGGCACGTAGAGCATAAAGTGCAACAGAAGAAAAGAACAAATATGCATAGCTGAGACAGTAAAATAAGGCTGAGGTGCACCTGTAGAGAAAATCAGAAGATCAGAAAGCACAAGAAGATGCAGGCAGAGAGACACTGATACAGGAGAGTAGAGCAGCATAGTAGAACAATGATAAGCCTGGTAAGCCAATGACAACTATTGAATCACTGTAATAAGTTTCAATAGAAAATATTTATATTTTAGGGTGGTTGGGAGGTGCTAGGGAGGACTGTTTTTCTCAAAGGTTGAAGTGGGTGCTTGAACACAGGGAGTTGTAGCTTCCATCTGGTTCTAGCCAGAAAAAACTAGTGTGGCAGGGTGGTGCAAGGGAGAACATTGGTTCTCTGATATACAGGTTGGTGCCCGTGTAACTGGAAGTTGGTGCTTCCATCCAATTGGTGTTGGAACTCTTAGGGAGTTGGTGCTTACTTCTAGTGGGTGCTAGAGAAACCAAGGAGTCGATGCTTCCTTCCAGTGGGTGCTAGAGAATCCAGAGAGTTGGTGCTCTCAGCAAGTAGCATCTTGCAAAACAGAGGTTGTAGCCTCATTATGAGTTGGTGCTCATAAGTATGATAATGTACAGAATGTAAAGATTACTTATCATATAAAGAAGAAGAGGTTTTTACCCTTTATGGGTTTCCTCAGGAAATATCTGTCTCTGTATATTACATATGTGTGAATGATGTTGAATGTTCTATTGCTTACTTCCCTACATTATTGTGATTTTCATTCAATGCTCTGCAAAGAGGTTAAAATAAGAATAATTGTTTAAGATTGGTAACAACTGATTCACCCCCCCCCCCTCTAAGTTGTCCAACAGTATTTCTAGGGGTGGGTACTTTGCCTGATCAACAATAGGTTGTTTCAAATTATTTCTTCTGTACACCTGAAATTCTTGTTTCTTTATCTTTTCTCATGATTCCTGATCCAGGTTGTTTATTACCGCCATCCTTGCTCATCTGGCTTCCTCTTTCACAGCTTCCTGATGTTCTACATTGGTGATATTTATTTGAGGAAACTCCATGAAACAATCCATGTTGTTGACTTGTTGATGGCCATTACTATAAGGACACTCATGCTCCCAATGTGCTTCACTGCATTCTAGGCACCAAGTATTTTCATCAACAACGTTTGCAGGGGCCAAGGTGTTTGGAACTTCATGCTCATTCTTTGGCTTATAAATTTGGCCTTCCTTCTAGAATTGCCCTTTGTATGGGACCCTGGGTGGTTGGGTCTAAGATCTTTCCAATTTGACAATCCTACTCATCATTTCCTCTTGATTTTTCATGATACCATCCATGGAGGCTTGCAGTTTGGCGATATTGGTACATAGATCTGAAGTAGGCTCAGCATTGTGAACTATTTTTGGTTTAGTGTCCATTCTCCCCCTTGGGTTAGCAAAAGGCTCAATATTGGATGAAAGGAGGTTCCCCTCTATTTTGGTAGTGAGCTCTTGGGATTCCTAAATGGACTGGGGGTTTTTATCTCTGAGAAGATACCCTAGTTGGCCATTGAAAGATCTGGTGTAAACATGGATGAGGTTGTCATCTTTCGGATGATGGATTATGGGAATCCTTTGCAGCAAGGTCTCAAATCTAGTATGGAACTCCTGAATGGACTCATTTTCATACTTGGCAAGGTTATTTAGTCAGGTGAGGAGCATATGAGGGTCTTCTTTGGCACTCCATATTTTGAGAAAGACCTCTTCAAGTCTATCCATGGTTTTGATGCTTCCATCGAGAAGGCTTAGGTACCAACGCCTTGAGGCATCATAAAGAATAGCAGAGAACAACTTCATGACCAAATCTTCAACATCATCACTAATGGGAATTAGCTGGGAAAATGCCCAAAAGTTGCTCATGTGCTCTTCAGCACTGATTACATCAGTACCGGTGAATTTAGGCAACCACTTCTCATACTTGGGTGGCATTTGCCTAGGGTAGCCTGGAATGACTGACATGTCTAACGGTTTTAAAAGAGTAGATGACCATTGTCTTTGATTGTTGGTTGGGTTCATTGTAGCGGTCTGAGAGCTAGACATGATTCTTAAAGGAAGGCTTTTCCCGAAGAGTGATTGGACAATAGGAGAGCTCTTGGGAGGCTTCCTTCTGAAAGACAAAGGAGGATTACTGAACCTCTTTTTAGTTTGTGGAGTCGCCAGATAGTTTACTTGAAACTACCAAAGAAAAAGGGAAAACACCCTAGTGGAGTCTCCAGGTAAGCTTGTAAGAAAATAGTATTTGAGGCAAGGCTTACCGAAAATATTTTTCATTTGAGGAGAATTGACTCAGTGTTCCCTGACAATGGCACCAAAATGATATCACACAGTTTGTAGCTAGGAGTAGAGGCTATAAGGTAGAAGGACAAATTGGCGTAACAGGAACCTATCCCACCCAATGTCACCACGATGGGTAGGCTCTTTCTCTTTAGGGAGGTTAGGCCCAGAGGAGACATCCCCAGTGACCTGGGGTTTTGAAGAGGCTTCAAAGGATAATCAGACAATGAAAAATTTCCCCCTTCACAGATCACCACCAAAGTAGATAGTCTGGCTCATAGCCAATAAAGACAACCAAGTAGGATCCCTGCCCGAGAACAAAGCAACAACAAACTTGATATATGCAGGCTTTGGTTAGTACTTCATATACATTAAAGACTATCTGATATTCAATATGAGAAATTTAAAGGTAAATGTTGACGAAGTCAATGTTTTCAAAATAGTAATGGCAGCAATGTCACTTCATCAATAAATACTAGAATGATACAACATTCAATATAAAAAATAACTTCTTAACTCAATTAATGCCTTCAACTATCACTCAATTACTCAAAAAAGACAAAACGTTGCTGCAATAAAGATGAAATATTCAATGATGATGTCAACAACTTAGGGTTAGTAGGTTAGTCTAGGCTAGGGTTAGTGTAGTTAGGGTTTCAATTTCAAAAGGTTTGAGAGTGTTTAGATCCAATTCTACTTCAATGCTAGAGGTCTTGGGATCAGTGCCTTAGGGTAGAATGGAGTCAATAAGTGAAGGACACACAGGTTGAAGGACACGAGATTTCAAAATACTAGAGGGAAAAGTTTCAATGTGCTGCTAAAGAAGGGCCTTAAAGACATAACCCTAGGGGAGAGAGGCTCACTTCGGTGTTGCAAAAGCAAGGCCTCATGCTCTCTCCTCCTTCCCAGCAAATGACTAGCTCAGATGAAGCACAAAATCAAGACAAGAAAGCTTAATGAGGGAGAGTGTTGCTACAACAAGGCTCTTTCATCAAACCCTAAAGGAAAAATGACCCTAAGTGTAGATAACCTAGGCCTGGGATGTCTTCCTCCTCTTGAATTCTAAAGGGTACGACTAGCACAAGGGAAAGAGAAACAAGGAGTGTAGATACGGCTAGGGTCTCTTCCTCTCTTTCAATGGCTGAAGGTTTCTCTATCAGGGGACATGAGACAAGGACCTACTTGTGTGCTTGTCACCTAGGGTTTTGATTCAGCAAATTTATAAGCAATATGCAAGAAATTTAAACTACAACCATTAAATAAGAAGTTTTGCAGAAGAAACACTTACTATTCATGAAGAAATAACCATGAAAACCCTAGTTGTAACACCTTCCTTCAAGAGAAACACCATAAATGCCAAAAAATCTCTTCCTTCAACAAGTGCGCGTCACTTGGTTCAGCCAAAAACCCCAATAGGGTGCTAAAAATCAGACCTCACTATCAGTGAGTGAAAATTGATAATCAAAATGAGAGTTAAAACCCTCAATATATAGTGTATCAATGACCTAATTTTACCTTTTAGGTCATAAAAAGGCCGACAAGGACATAATGTCGAAATCATATTGTTTTTACATTAAATTCTAAGTAAAATCCCTAATCAAGAAAAGGGTGAGACGTCAAACCCCTTTGAGGGAGACGTTAGCCCATTCTAAGGCCAATGCAACATCTAAGAGCCAAATGTTAGCCCTCCTTGGGATCTTCCAAACTTCCACACATGCCAACCACCCTGTCCATTTGCCATATGCTCATGATGATGTCATAAGCCTCTTGGTGATGTCCTGGGTCATTTGGAGCCAATGTTCCACTGCAAGTGGGTCAATCCCCCTAGGTCCAGCTCAGCCAAAGTTCCCCTGATGGAACGTCCTCTTCATCTCCAGTGCAAAGGCCCTGATCCATATCCATCCTATCTCTGCCCCTTTATGGGGTCTCAACATCCATCTGGTGGGCTCTTCAATCCCATGGAGGTTCGAACTAGTCATCTCCCCATGTGTACCAATCCAAATGGTACCTGTCCCTTGGGCATGGTCCTGCACATCAAAAGCTACGCTCTCCATGGGATTATCAGTCACAGGGATCATAGCAATGTCAATCACATCTCATCATCAATATTATTAAACATATGCATAAAAACCCTAGTACATCAGCCAATAGCTCAAATCCATTACAAAAACCTTCAATACAAGATTGGAAAAAAGGACAAGGCGTCCTATTGGGCTAGTGTCCACAAGAAAAGGAAAGTTTCCATTAAGATCTCATCCAATCCATGTAAGTGAGGTGATGTGGCTAGGGGATGTCCAAACATGAGGTGCAGTGAGGGCCAAGGGTGCATAAGTGTTACCTGTGGGTGCCTTTGTAGAAGGTGAGTTGTACCTGTCATGGATGCATTTTTTCCAAGCCCATTCTTGCCTTTATTATTTTTCTTGCTTTATTCTTTTATTTTATTTTCTTCTTATTTTTCTTTTCATTCAAGAACTAACCAGGGGACACTGCCTTGGCATGGTGACCAAAGCTAACAGTGTTACCCACAAGTACTTTCACAGAGATGAGAAGGCTGGCTCATGATGAGACCCCCTTTCTCTTGGCCATGTAACCAAAGGTCACTGCCCTGGCATGGTAACCAGATGGTGGCAATGTCATACTGCTAGGTACCCATGGACCTAATGGGTTGGCTCATGATGAGACCCCCTATCCTCTTACTAGATCTTGTTTTGTTATTTTCCAGGTCCCTCTTGTTTCTTGCTGAGAGGAGTTTTACTACCTTCTCGGGGATCCCTGGGTGAAGCATCTTGAGGTTTCATTTCTAGGATTTTGTCTTTTACTAGCTGCTTTTACCTTCTGGGCCTTTAGCCCCTTCTTCCCATGAGATAAGATGCAAACCTGCAAATAGGTCAACCCAATGCCCGGACAAGGGGAATGGGATAAATGAGCGGGAGATAAGATGAAAAAGTGGTGCTATGATGGGAGCGGACGATGGCTTTTCAGAAATTCCCGAGTGGAAAACCAAAACCTACGGGCACAGGCTTGCTAGGGCACCCTGTCAATTCCCCCAAGCATGGTCAAGTGGGAAAATGTAATATCCAAGGAATTTTTAGAGATAAAAGGAATAAGATGCATATATTTAAAGGTTTTAATGATCAAATTTGACACATACCATGATATCTGGACCAATTACCTCATGGAGCAAGAACCTCTTCTGATACAAGACCAAGCTGATGGTGATGGATGCTGCTATTGCTGACAAGAAAAAGCTGATGGAAGAAGAAAAGGATGGGCCCTCCAGGGCCATGCTCAGGTCAATCCTGCTCTCGGTACTCTATGTCTAGGACCTGTGGGCCTCGAGACATGATCTCCTAGTTATCCCTAAAAAGAAGGAATAACAATGCCCTCAGACCAAATTGACCACATGTCCTTGAATGACTTGAAGAGGCGAGTTTCAAGTATCGATAAAATTCAAACCGAGACTCGGATGCATGAACCATCAGTTGCATTGGATCCGGAAAACTAGGTTTCAGCTATTGGGGCTCCTACGCTATCATTCCATCGACCGAAAAATAATTTGTTGGAGTATCTCCAACACTAGGATTTTGGTCAATGAGGCATAGTGCAATTTATGAAGAGGAGGTCAATTTTAAAGAAAACTGTGTCAGGTATTTTTAGCTATTGTAGTCATGTGGGCCTTGGCCAAATAGACTTGTGGAATCTTATGGAAGTTTGTTATGCTACTCGGTTTGGATTTTATGCCCCCAGACCAAATTGACCACATGTCCCTAAATGACTTGAGGAGGTGAGTTTCAACTCACGATTAAACTCAAACCGGGACTCAGATGCACGAACCGTCAATTGCATTGGATTAATAGCACCAAGTTTCAGCTAGTGGGGCTCCTACACTATCATTCCGTCAACCTAAAAACCACTTGTTGGAGTATCTCCGACACTAGTGTTTTGGTCAATGAGGCATAGTGCAATTTCTGAAGATGAGCTCAATTTTCAAAAAGACTCTGTGGAGCATTTTTTTCTAGTGTAGTTGCATGGGCCTTGGCAAAACATACACGCGGGAGGTTACAAAACAACATTATGCTGCTCGGTTTGGATTTTATGCCCTCAGACCAAATTGGCCACATGTCCTTGAATAGCTTGAGGAGGCGAGATGCAACAATCGATAAAAATCAAGTCGGGACTCGAATGAATGAAATTTCAGTTGCATTGGATCTAGAGCACCAGGTTTCATCTATCAGGGCTCCTACACTATCATTCCATCGACCGGAATTTTTTTTATTGGAGTATCTCCAACACTAGGATTTTGGTCAATGAGGCATAGTGCGATTTCTGAAGAGGAGGTCAATTTTAAAGAACACTGTGTCAGGTCTTTTTGGCTAGTGTAATCTCATGGGCCTTGGCCAAATTGACTTGCAGAAGCTTATGGAAGTCTGTTATGCTACTCGGTTTGGATTTTATGCCCCCGGACCAAATTGACCACATGTCCCTAAATGGCTTGAGGAGGCGAGTTGCATCTTGCATTAAAACTCAAATCGGGACTTAGATGCACAAACTGTCAATTGCATTGGATTAATATCACCGAGTTTCATCTAGTGGGACCCCTACGCTATCATTCCGTTGATCGAAAAACCATTTGTTGGAGTATCTCCGGCACTAGTGTTTTGGTCAGTGAGACATAATGTAATTTCTGAAGATGAGCTCGATTTTAAAAATACATTGTGGAGCATTTTTTTCTAATGAAGGTGCATGGGCCTTGGCCAAACATACATGCGGGAGCTTACGGAACAATATTATGCTACTCGGTTTGGATTTTATGCCCTCATACCAAATTTCCCACATGTACTTGAATGGCTTGAGTAGGCGAGTTGCAACTATCAAAAAGCTCAAACCGAGACTCAGATGCATGAACCGTCAGTTGCATTGGATCTGAAGCACCAGGTTTCAGCTATTGGGGCTCCTACGCTATCATTCCATTGACCTAAAAACAATTTGTTGAAGTATCTCCAACACTAGGATTTTGGTCAATGAGGCATAGTACAATTTCTGAAGAGGAGGTCGATTTTAAAGAACACTTTGTTGGGTCTTTTTGGCTATTGTAGTCACGTGGGCCTTGGCCAAATATACTTGCGGGAGATTATGGAAGTCTGTTATGCTACTCAGTTTGGAATTTATGCTCATGGAACAAATTCACCACATGTCCCTAAATGGCTTGAGGAGTTGAGTTGCAACTCATGATAAATCTCAAACCGAGACTGAGATGCACAAACTGTCAATGTTATTGGATTAGGAGAACTGAGTTTCAACTAGTGGGGCCCCTATGTTATCATTCCATCGACCGAAAAACCATATGTTGGAGTATATTCAACACTAGAGTTTTGGTCAATGAGGCATAATGCAATTTCTAAAGATGAGTTAGATTTTCAAGAACACTTTGTCGAGCATGTTTTTCTAATGTAGTCATATGGGCCTTGGCCAAACATACATGCGGTAGTTTACGGAAAAAAATTATGCTTCTCAGTTTGGATTTTGTTCCCTCGGAGCAAATTGGCCACATGTCCTTGAATGGCTTGAGGAGGCGAGTTGCAACTATCAATAAAACTCAAACCGGGACTCGGATGCACGAACCATCAGTTGCATTGGATCTGGAGCACCAGGTTTCAGCTATTGGGGCTCCTATGCTATCATTCAATTGACTAGAAAACAATTTTTTGAAGTATCTCCAACACTAGGATTTTGGTCAATAAGGCATAGTGCAATTTCTGAAGAGGAGGTCGATTTTAAAGAATACTGTGTCGGGTCTTTTTGGCTAGTGTAATCACATGGGCCTTGGCCAAATAGACTTGTGGGAGCTTACGAAAGTCTGTTATGCTACTCGGTTTGGATTTTATGCCCCCAAACCAAATTGACCACATGTCCCTAAATAGCTTAAGGAGGCAAGTTGTTACTCCTGATAAAACTCAAACTAGGACTCAAATGCACAAAACGTCAGTTGCATTGGAATAAGAGCACTGATTTTTAGGTATTGGGCCCCCTACGCTATCATTCCGTTGATCGAAAAACCATTTGTAGGAGTATCTTTGGCACTATGGTTTTGGTCAATGAGGCATAGTATAATTTCTGAAGATGAGATCAATTTTCAAGAACACTCTGTCGAGCATTTTTTTCTACTCTGGCCGCATGGACCTTGGCCAAACATACATGCGAAAGCTTACGGAACAACATTATGCTGCTCGGTTTGAATTTTATGCTCTCGGACCAAATTGGCCACATGTCCTTAAATAACTTGAGGAGGCGAGTTGCAATTATCAATAAAACTCAAACCAAGACTCGGATGCATGAACCATCGGTTGCATTGGATCCAGAGCACCAGGTTTCATCTATTGGGGCTCCTACACTATCATTCCATCGACTGGAAAACAATTTGTTTGAGTATGTCGACCACTAGGATTTTGCGGGATCTTACAGAAGTCTGTTATGCTACTCGTTTTGGATTTTATGCCCCCAGACCTAATTGACCACATGTGCCTAAATGGATTAAGGAGGCGATTTGCAACTCACGATAAAACTCAAAACGGGACTCAGATGCACAAACCATCAGTTACATTGGATTAAGAGCTCCGAGTTTCAGGTAGTGGGGCCCCTACGCTAACATTTCGTTGACCGAAAAAGAATTTGTTGGAGTATCTCCAGCACTAGTGTTTTGGTCAATGAGGCATAGTGTAATTTCTGAAGATGAGCTCGATTTTTAAAAAGACTATGTGGAGCATTTAGATTTTATGGCCTCGGACCAAATTGGCCACATGTCCTTGAATGGCTTGAGGAGGCAAGTTGCAACTATCAATAAAACTCAAACCGAGACTTGGATGCATGAACCGTTAGTTGCATTGGATTTGAAGCACCAGGTTTCAGCTATTGGGGCTCCTACACTATCATTCCATCAACCAGAAAACAATTTGTTGTAGTATCAACAACACTAGGATTTTGGTCAATGAGGCATAATGCAATTTTTGAAGAGGAGGTCGATTTTAAAGAACACTAGGTCGGGTCTTTTTGGCTAGTGTAGTCACGTAGGCCTTGGCCAAATAGACTTGCAGGAGCTTACAAAATTCTGTTATGCTACTCGGTTTGGATTTTATGCCCCCGAAACAAATTGTCCACATGTCCCTAAATGGCTTGAGGAGGCGAGTTGCAACTCGCGATAAAACTCAAACCGAGACTTGGATGCATGAACCATCAGTTGCATTGGATTTAGAGAACTGATTTTTAGCTAGTGGGGCCCCTATGCTATCATTTCATCAACCGAAAAACCATTTGTTGGAGTATCTCTGGCACTAGGGTTTTGGTCAATGAGGCATAGTGCAATTTCTGAAGATGAGCTCGATTTAAAAAAAGATTATGTGGATCATTTTTTTCTAGTGTAGTCGCATGGGCCCTTCCCAAACATACATTCAGAAGCTTAAAAAACAACATTATGCTGCTCGATTTGGATTTTATGCCCTCAGACCAAATTGGCCACATGTCCTTGAATGGCTTGAGGAGGCGAGTTGCAACTATCGATAAAACTCAAACCGGGATTCAGATGTACGAACCATCAGTTGCATTGGATCTGGAGCACCAGGTTTCATCTATTGGGGCTCCTTCGCTATCATTCCATCGACCGAAAAACAATTTTTTAGGGTATCTCCAACACTAGAATTTTGCTCGATGAGGCATAGTGCAATTTCTGAAGAGGAGGTCGATTTTAAAGAACACTGTGTCGGGTCTTTTTGGCTATTGTAGTCACATGGGCCTTGGCCAAATATACTTGCGGGATCTTACGAAAGTCTGCTATGCGTGAACCGTCAGTTGCATTGGATTAAGACCACCGAGTTTCAGCTATTGGTACCCCTACACTATCATTCCGTTGACCGAAAAACCATTTTTTGGAGTATCTCCGACACTGGGGTTTTGGTCAATGAGGCATACTGCAATTTCTGAAGATGAGCTTGATTTTCAAAAAGACTCTGTGGAGCATTTGTTTCTAGTGTATTCACATGGGCCTTGGGCAAACATACATGTGGGAGCTTACAGAACAACATTATGTTGGTCGGTTTGGATTTTATGCCCTCGGACCAAATTGGCCATATGTCCTTGAATGGCTTGGGGAGGCAAGTTGCAACTATCGATAAAACTCAAACTGGGACTTGGATGCACGAATAGTCAGTTTCATTGGATCTGGAGCACCAGGTGTCAGCTATTGGGGCTCCTACGCTATCATTCCATCAACTGGAAAACAATTTGTTGGAGTATCTCCAACACTAGGATTTTGGTCAATAAGGCATAGTGCAAGTTCTTAAGAGGAGGTCGATTTTAAAGAACACTATGTCAAGTCATTTTGGCTAGTGTAATCTTGTGGGCCTTAGCCAAATAGACTTGCGAGAGCTTATGGGAGTCTGTGTAATACACCAGGAATACAAAGTATGCAGAACATAAATAAAATGCTAGAAATGGTGGAATAACAACAATATAACCAGAAAAATCACCACAATAGCACTGAAATGATATAAGAACAACAATAAAAACAACACTTTGGTTCTGAAAGCAATGTTCACAAGCCTCTTCAAGGGGGAAACCTCCAGTTGAGCAATGCTCTATTACAATATTATCCAAGTTAGGGTTCTCATACCCTTGAATCCTATTTATACTAAATATGTATATTAAAATAAGCATCTAGAGGAAGATCCTTCTAGAAGCGAAAGGTTCTATTAGGTCTTCTTACATCTGCCATATTCTATTTTATTGAAAGGCCTTATTAATATTGACCTTTATTACATCCGAATATATTGTTCTACCTATGTGCGGGTTAGGACCCTAACATGTCTGCCCCCTTAAAAACAACCTTGTCCTCAAGGCTTGAGATGAGGAAATTGTTGCAGAATGGTAGTTGGTTCCCAAGTGGGATCTGTTGGAATTGTATCTTTCCACTGGACTAGCAATTTCTTGATGGTTCTCTGATATAGGTGACGCTCATGCTGGTCCAAAACTGCTTCTGGATGTAGCCAAATGGATCCTTCTTCAGCTAACTTGGGAAGGTTGGTTTGAATTTGACACTTAGCTCCAATCACATTCTTTAAGCATGAAACATGAAAAACAGGATGTAGCTTCGAATGGCTAGGCAAAGCTAACTGATAGGCTACTTGTCCCAACTACTTGAGAATGGTATAAGGACCATAAAATTTGGGTTCTAGCTTTTGAAAATGTTTGGCCTTGAGGGAATTTTTCTTGTAAGGTTGCAGTCGAAGAAACATCTGATCCCCTTCTGCAAATTGATGTTTAGAGCGACCTTGATCTGCTTGTTGCTTCATGCGATTCTGTGCCATGACCAAATTCTCTTTGAGGGTACGGAGAATAGCCTCACAAGTTGTAAGTGTTTGGTCAACCGCCTGGACCTTCGAGGCACCCGATAAGTATGAGAGAACTGAAGGTGGCTTCTATCCATATACCACTTCAAAAGGAGTCATGTGTGTAGCTGTATGGTATGAAGTGTTGTACCACGATTCAGCTAGGGGTAACCATTGAGCCCACTGATTTTTCTTTTCTGAGGCAAAACACCTCAAATATGTTTCCAAACAGTTGTTGACAACTTTCGTTTGGCCATCAGTCTAGGGATGATAAGTTGTGCTGAGATGCAATTCGGTGCCTTGTATCTTGAACAGTTCTTTCCAAAAATTGCTTGTGAAATTTGGGTCGCGATCAGAAATAATAGAGTGCGGTATGCCATGAAGCTTGAAGACTTGATCCATGAAAATTTGAGCGACCATGGATGCTATAAATGGGTTTTGAAGGGCGCAGAAATGAGCATCCTTGGAAAGGCGATCAACAACCACCATGATGACTGATTTATTTCCCGATTTGGGTAGGCCGGTAATAAAATCCATAGAGATATCCTTCCAAATAGCAGGTGGAATCGGGAGCGGTTGTAGTGTGCCTATAGATTTGATTGTTTCTCTCTTTTTGTGTTGACACACATCACATTCAGCGACAAAATTATGAATTTCCTGTTTCATACCATTCCAGAAAAAGGAACGTTTGACCCTGTCATAGGTTTTGGTGAACCCGGAGTGCCCTGTTGTGGGCGTAGCATGAAGCTCAGAAAGTACCATGGATTTAAGCTTTGATTGTTTACTTAAATACAAATGGACTTTGTATCGAAGTTCATCATGGAGCCAACAGTACCCTGGGGAAGCTGGAGCATTAGACTGCAATTGTTGGATTAGATGCAAACTTTTGGGATCTTGTAGCCATTCCTGGCAAACGGCTTGGAGCCAATCTAGTACAATGAATGAAAGAGAAAAAATGGATCCTTCATCTTCATATTTTTGGGAAAGTGCATCCGCAACCAGATTGTCTTTTCCTTTCTTGTAAATGATCTCATAATCATATCCAAAAAGATTAGTCACCCATTTTTATTGTTCTGGGGAGGAAATGCATTGTTCCAAAAAATACTTGAGGCTTTGATGATCTGTCTTAATTTGGAAACATTGCCCCAATAGATAAGGGCACCACAGATTAACGACATGAAGAATAGCCAACATTTCCTTTTCATAGATGGATTTGCCCAGATTTCTTTCAGATAGTTGCTTGCTGGTAAATGTTGAAAAGTCAACAAGAAACATGTGTCTAATTTACTTTTCCCTTAAATAAATTAGACAATAAATATTAATCTATTATTTCATTCATAACTGAGTGAGTTGATTTGTAAAAAAATTATAAGTGTAGTTAAGTGAGTTAAGATCAGTTTTACTAGTTGTAACTAAACATGCACTAGTGAGAGTTCAGTAAATCAGTGAACTCACATGCAACTGAAGATTTTCCACGGTTAACTACATGCATGTTAGATCCAGTGGAGACCCAGTTGAGATAATAGGTGAAAGGGACAGTTTGGCTATCAGTTGTGATTTGATCACACATGCAGTGGATATGCTTATGAGCATGTGCAAACTAGGCAATTTGTAATTCAGTTGTGAGAATTCTAATTGCAAGGATTTGTGCAGAGGAGGAAAGCTGTCTGGACACAGGAATTGGCACATGTATTTTCTGATTTGTGTATGATAGTGTGAGATGATTGTATTGTACTAAGAGCTCTTAGATTAGAGTTTTCTATGAGATTGTTTCATGATTCATAATATACATAATGTATGATAGTGGGGTTTTTATCTTTACACTTTCCTGGTAAAACTTCTGTGTTATGTGTTCTTGATATTTCACTTTGTGATTGTGGTTTAATTTTCCACAAGAATAATAGTAGAAGTGATTCTATATTTAACAGTGGTGTATAATTGTTAGATCAGGAGAATCACGGGAAATACTTAATTTGTATTGAAATTTCTACAATAAAGGCCAAAGGTCGACCCTCTTGCATAAGGACAACACCAATTCCTTTCCCTGAGGCATCACATTCCAACACAAAGGCCTTTGTGAAATCGAGAAGGGCGAGGACTAGAGTGGTTCACATGGCCATATTCAAGGTTTGAAAATCTTGAGCAGCGGCTGGAATCCAAGTGAAAGAGTTCTTTTTGAGGTGAACAGTGAGAGGTGCTGCAATCTTCCCATAATTCTTAACAAACTTGCGATAATACCCTGTTAAGCCCAGAAATCCACGCAAGCTCTTAAGAGTCTTTGGGTGAGGCCAGTATTGCATAGATTCAATCTTTTTAGGATCCACCCTAACTCCATCCTTGCCAACCAGATGACCCAAGTATTCTACTTCTGAGGCGCCAAAAGCACATTTAGACTATTTCAGGAAAAGTTGGTGCTAAGAGAGTAGATGGAGAAATCGATCCACATGAGCAAGATGGTCTGTCCAGGTTTTTCTATAAATGAAGATATTATCAAAGAAAACTAAGACAAAATGGTGGAGAAAAGGATGGAAGACATGATTCATGAGGCTTTGGAAGGTGGAGGGGGCATTACACAAGCCAAAGGGCATGGCCAAAAACTCATAGTGGCCCTCATGAGTTCTAAAGGCAGTCTTGGGAATGTCTGCCTCTTTCATACGTATCTGGTTGTAGCTCGAACAAATATCAAGTTTAGTGAAGAATTGGGTGCCACTCAATTCATCCAGGAGGTCATCAATGATAGGAATGGGGAATTTGTCTTTGATGGTAATTTTGTTGAAGGCACGTAAGTCAGGACACATTCACCAAGAACCTTCTTTCTTCAAGATCATGACCACAGGTGAAGAGTAGGGGCTCGAACTAGGGTGGATAATGCTTGCATTAAGGAGTTCCTGGACCATTTTCTCAATTTTATTTTTTTGGGAAAAGGGGTGATGATACAGATGGATATTGGGAGGAAGGCTTCTGGGTACAAGGGGAATGGAATGATCATGAACATCATGGGAAGGAGGGAGTCCTTGGGGAGTGTAAAAGACCAATTGATGTTTAGAAAGGATGGCTTGGAGGTCTTGCGGGACCGAGGGTGTCTCTGTTGCTTGTATGGCATGGAGTTGGGCGATAACACCCGAATGACCTTTTTTGAGCATCTTTTCCATGCAATGGGAACTAATGATCTTAGGTGAACCGATGGTGATTCATTGGAACTTATATTGGTGGCCCTCCTAGTCAAATTGCATGGTTAAGTATTTAAAATCCGTTAGAATGGGACCCAAAGTCCTTAGCCAGTATGAACCCAACACAATGTCACAACCTCCCATGTCGATAGCAAACATATGGGATTTTAGGTGGTAGTCACCAATTTGGAGATGCACATTTTCACAATGCCCTCCACATTTCATGGAACCACCATTGGCAATCATGATTTGGAAATTATTGATGGCATGGATGTAGCATTGAGTTTCTTGGGCAATGCGGCGATGAATAAAATTATGGGTGGTGCCACTATCAACCAGAATGATGACCTTTCGATGCTTGATGTAACTGATTATCTTAAGGGTTTGGGGAGTGGAGAAGCCAGTGAGAGCATTGAGGGAAATGACCGGTTCTACTTTGGGAGGGTCTGAGGGAGGGGTTATGTTAGTGGATTCAGGTGACTTAGACACAAGGGGAGTTTCTACATCCTCTTCTGAAATATCCTTGGAGATGGCCATAAAAAGATTTTGTTCTTTACACTTGTGACCTGGGAAATATTTGTCATCACAGTTATAACAAAGGCCTTTGAGTTGGTTCAGCCATTTCAACCCTGGTCAATTTTTGGATCTTTAGTGGAGCAGAGGGAGTAGTGGGATTTACTGGTTTAGGGTGAGGGATAAAGGGGGGTTTTTGGTTTTGAGAAGATACAACTTGTTGTGCTTCTTTAGCTCTTTTAGTAGCCTCCACCCAACTTTGAGGCTGAGCCATGAGGACATGGGCCTGAATCTCATCCTTGAGGCTGCTGATAAAACATTCTCAGAAAAAGGCATCAGACATGCCCTCTATTCTAAAAGCCAGGCACTCAAAGGAAGCTATAAAGCCTTCCACTATTCCTAATTGTTTCAACTTTGTCAAACGACCCAAATGGTTGGTTTTAGTGTCAAAGCGTTCATAAATCTCTGCCACAAAGTGTGTCCAAGCAATATACCCTTGACGAGAAGTTTTTATCCATTGCCACCATTGCCAACGTTTGTGATCTATATGGAGAACACCATACCAGAGTTTGGCCAAGCCATCTGTAATGCCGTATAAAGAGAAATAATGTTCCATTTGGGTTAACCAACTAGTGGGGTCCGAGCCATCAAATTTGGTCACATCCACCCACAGAAGGCGCAGGTCACGTTGAAAGTGATGGTTCTGAAAGTTATGGGAATGAGAGGAATGGTCACCTTCAGTATGTGGAGGTGAGGAAGAGGAAGGGTTATCTGTAGGAAAATAAAGTTTGGTGTAGAGTGCCGAAAAGACAAATTCAAGCTGGGTGGTGAGGTCTTGTTTGATTTCCTCCATTGAGGACTGCATGGTGGTATTGATAGCTGCAACATTGGCACTACGTTGTTTCACTTCTTGTTGGGGCTCGATGAGACTAGATTACAAGGTGTTGAAGCGAGCTTCCAAGTCTTGGCTATGGGTATAGGCCATGAGGATGGGGGAACAAAAAAGGGGCAGGTGGGGTCAAAAATTTTGCTGAAAAATGATATGGATGAATGTGATAAGGGAAAAGAGATGAATCCAATGGAATAGGTCTCAAATAATGGTGAAAAAAATTCCATACTTTTTTTTACACCTGCAGATTTATACTCCGATCGCAAGAATACAACAGTGATGAAATTCCTAAATGCTTAACCAGGAAGAAATGTGTAGTAATTTGGCAACCCGAACATAGTTGCGCGATAATAGATCTTGTATGTTTTAATTTGTTTTTTTTTGTCCCCAAGGGTTAGGTATTCAAAGGTTCTACAGACAAGGGTTTTCCCTGTGGTATAGCTCTCTGATATACATGCGGGGTCCAACAGTAGTACTTGGCCCAATATGTCAGGGCACTAATTAAGGAGAATAGACCGTACCCTTAGCCGTAATACTTGACTACCCAGGTACTAGAGAGTATCTTCCTGAGTGTTGTTCTCAGTGACACTGTAGCAGTCAGGCGGCCGATCGGTTTATCTAAAGAGGGCTTCAGGTAATCTAGGTCGATCCATACACAGGTGTTGTCTGATGTGCTACCACTCGAAGGGGTACCAATAGGGGTTACAAGGGTGGCCAACAGATGTGTTCTTAAGAACCACTTGTATTTCTTGCATGTATGAATCCCTCAACCGTGGGTTCATGCATGTAACGACATATCTCTATGGCTTAAAGATGCCGGAATATGTCTCTACCCTAAAAAAAAAATTTAACACACACTTTCTGCCGAGGAAAGTGCTCTAATACCACTTGTAATATACCAGATATAGAAAGTATGCAAAATAGAAATAAAATGCTAGAAATGGCGGAATAACAACAATATAACTAGAACAATCACCACAATAGCACTGAAATGATATAAGAACAACAATAGAAATAGCACTTTGGTTCTGAAAGCAATGTTCACAGGCCTCTTTGAGGGGGTAACCTCCAGTTGAGAAACACTCTATTACAATATTATCCAAGCTAGGGTTCTCATACCCTCGACTCCTATTTATACTAAATATGTCTATTAAAAGAAGCATCTAGAGGAAGATCCTTCTAGAAGCGAAAGCTTCTATTAGGTCTTCTTACATCCGCCTTATTCTATTTTATTGAAACACCTTATTAATATTGACCTTTATTATATCCGAATATATTGTTCTACCTATGTGTGGGTTAGGACCCTAACAATCTATTATGCTACTCGGTTTGGATTTTATGCCCCTAGACCAAATTGACCACATGTCCCGAAATGGCTTGAGGAGGAGAGTTGCAACTCGCGATAAAACTCAAGCCGATACTCAGATGCACGAACCGTCAGTTGCATTGGATTTAGAGCATCGAGTTTCAGCTAGTGGGACCCCTACGCTATCATTTCGTCGAACGAAAAACCATTTGTTGGAGTATCTTTGGCACTATGGTTTTGGTCAATGAGGCATAGTGCAATTTCTGAAGATGAGCTCGATTTTCAAAAAGACTCTATGGAACATTTTTTTCTACTGTAGTCGTAGGGGCCTTGGCCAAAGATACATGCGGGAGATTACAGAACAACATTATGCTGCTTTTTTTGGATTTTATGCTCTCGGACCAAATTGGCTACATGTCCTTGAATGACTTAAGGAGGCGAGTTGCAACTATCGCTAAAACTCAAAACGAGACTCGGATGCATGAACCATCAGTTGCATTGGATCCAGAGCACTAGGTTTCAACTATTGGGGCTCCTACGCTATCATTCCATTGACCGAAAAATAATTTTTTGGAGTATCTCCAACACTAGGATTTTGGTCAATGAGGCATAGTGCAATTTTTGAAGAGGAGGTCGATTTTAAAGAACACTGTGTTGGGTCTTTTTTGCTAGTGTAGTCATGTGGGCCTTCACCAAATAGACTTGTGGGAGCTTACAAAATTCTGTTATGCTACTCGGTTTGGATTTTATGCCCTTGGATCAAATTGACCACATGTCCCTAAATGGCTTGAGGAGGCGAGTTGCAACTTGCGATAAAACTCAAACCGGGACTCAGATGCATGAACCATCAGTCGCATTAGATTTAGAGCAACGATTTTCAGCTAGTGGGGCCCCTACACTATCATTTTGTCGACTGAAAAAACATTTGTTGCAGTATCTCCGACACTAGGGTTTTGGTCAATGAGGCATAGTGCAATTTCTGAAGATGAGCTCGATTTTCAAAAAGACTCCATGGAGCATTTTTTTTCTAGTGTAGTCGCATGGGCCTTGGCCAAAAATTCATGCGGGAGCTTATGGAACAACAATATGCTGCTCGGTTTGGATTTTATTGCCTCGAACCAAATTGGTCACATGTCCTTGAATGGCTTGAGGAGGCGAGTTGCAACTATCGATAAAAATCAAACTTGGACTCAGATGCACGAGCTGTCAATTGCATTGGATCCAGAGCACCAGGTTTCAACTATTGGGGCTCCTATGTTATCATTCCATCTACCCGAAAACAATTTGTTGGAGTATCTCCAACACTAGGATTTTGGTCAATGAGGCATAGTGCAATTTTTGAAGAGTAGGTCGATTTTAAAGAACACTGTGTCGGGTCTTTTTTTCTAGTGTAGTGACGTGGGCCTTGGCCAAATAGACTTGCAAAATATTATGGAAGTCTCTTATGCTTCTCGGTTTGGATTTTATGCTTCCGGACTAAATTGATCACATGTCCCTAAATGGCTTGAGGAGGCGAGTTGCAACTCGCGATAAAAGTTAAAACAAGACTCATATGCACAAACTGTCAGTTGCATTGGATTAAGAGCACTGAGTTTCAACTAGTGGGGCCCCTACACTATCATTCTATCATCTGAAAAACCATTTTTTGGAGTATCTCCAGCACTAGGGTTTTGGTCAATGAGGCATAGTGCAATTTCTAAAGATGAGCTCGATTTTCAAAAACACTCTGTCAAGCATTTTTTTCTAGTGTCGTCGCATGGGCCTTGGCTAGACACACATGTAGGGGCTTACGGAACCACATTATGCTACTCGGTTTCGATTTTATGCCCTAGGACCAAATTGGCCACATTTCCTTGAATGTCTTGAGGAAGCGAGTTACAACTATCGATAAACTCAAACCGGGACTTAGATGCATAAACCGTCAGTTGCATTGGATCTGAAGCATCAGGTTTTAGCTATTGGTGCTCCTACGCTATCATTCTATCGACCGAAAAACAATTTGTTGGAGTATCTCCAACACTAGGATTTTGGTCAATGAGGCATAGTGTAATTTTTGAAGAGGAAGTCGATTTTAAAGAACACTATGTCGGATCTTTTTGGCTAGTGTAGTCATGTGGGACTTGGCTAAATAGACTTGCAGGAGATTACGGAAGTTTGTTTTGCTACTCGATGTATATTTTATTCCCCCGGACCAAATTGACCACATGTCCCTAAATGGCTTGAGGAGGTGTGTTGCAAGTCGCGATAAAACTCAAACCGGGACTCAGATGCATGAACCGTCAGTTGCATTGGATTAAGAGCACTGAGTTTCAGCTAGTGCAATTTCTGAAGATGAGCTCGATTTTCAAGAACACTATGTTGGGCATTTTTTTCTAATGTATTCGCATGGGGCTTGGCCAAACAAACTTGTGGGAGCTTGCAAAACTCCATTATGTTGCTCAATTTGGATTTTATGCCCCCGAATGAAATTGGCCACATGTCCTTGAATGGCTTGAGGAGGCGAGTTGCAACTATCGATAAAAATCAAATCGAGACTCGGATGCATGAACCGTCAGTTGCGTTGGATTTGGAGCACCAGGTTTCAACTATTGGGGCTCCTACTCTATCATTCCATCGACTGGAAAACAATTTGTTGGAGTATCTCCAACACTAGGATTTTGGTCAATGAGGCATAGTGCAATTTCTGAAGAGGAGGTCGATTTTAAAGAACATTGTGTCGGGTCCTTTTGGCTAGTGTAGTCATGTGGACCTTGGACAAATAAACTTGTGGGAGCTTACGAAAGTCTGTTATGCTCCTCGGTTTGGATTTTATGCCCCCAGAACAAATTGACCACATGTCCCTAAATGGCTTGAGGAGGTGAGTTGAAACTCGCGATAAAACTTAAACCTGGCTCAGATGCACGAACTGTCGGTTGCATTAGATTAAGAGCAATGATTTTCAGCTAGTGGGGCCCCTACGCTATCATTCCGTCGACTGAAAAACCATTTGTTGGAGTATCTTTGGCACTAGGGTTTTTGTCAATGACGCATAGTGCAATTTCTCAAGATGAGATTGATTTTCAAGAACACTCTGTCGAGCATTTTTTTCTAGTGTAGTCGCATGGGCCTTGGCCAAACATACATGCGGGAGTTTACGTAACTACATTATGCTACTCGATTTGGATTTTATGCCCTCGGACCAAATTGACCACATGTCCTTGAATGGTTTGAGGAGGCGAGTTGCAACTATCGATAAAACTCAAACCGGGACTCAGATGCACGAACCGTCAGTTGCATTAGATCTGGAGCACCGGGTTTTCGGCTATTGGGGCTCCTACGCTATCATTCCCTCGACATTTTGCTAAACATATTCTTGAAGTGTTGGGAATGCAAATTAAGGCATATCAAATCTTCTTTGTAAGTTTTATTTTCAAAGATAAATAAAAGAACCTTTCAGAACTACTCTTTAAACCCTCAACATGTTTTCCTAGATTCTATGGTTAGAGCATAAATCTCTCCTCTTTCTATTTTGGGATATATGTTCTCATGCAATCAAATTCCCTTTCAAAATTCCAGGAGTGTGAAGGATAGGTTGTTATTTCAGTTCAAATATTGCTCTTTCACATTTAGTCTCATCTAAGGACCTCTTCAGTTTAGCAGAACTAAACTAGAAAAACTAGCCCAAACTCAGTGGTTTGCAAGTGCCCAATCCCAGACCTCAACGTACTTTACACCTCTGCATCATTGGACCTCTAAATTGATACACCACCATCCCATGAATATACACTAGTGTTAGGATCATATGATTGTTTGTTGGCAGAGACTAATGTACAACAAAAAATTGAAGATAAGTTTATTTGTACAAATTGCAAAAAGAGAAATGGTAGATGTGATTAGGAAACTAAAAAGAGACAGACAATCTTAGAGGATGAAGGCAAAGATGCTTTAGTGAACTATGAATTTGCAGTAAGCAAAAAAGGGGTTCAATGGAATGTGATATTCATGGTGGTAACAAAATTTTGTACTGTTGTAAAAGGGACTTTACAGTTGAATGGAAACTCTATTATATATGGTGATTTTGTTTCTTGTATAGAAACAAAGAGAAATTTAACTTCTAAAATGAGAAGTTGGCAGATTTTGATTGAAAAGCAAGAGGAATGGAAAAAACAACTTAGTGGCTTACAGATTTGTAAGAAAAAAAGGGGAAGAATGAAAAGAAATATGCAAGGAAGGAATGCCAAAGAGAAGAACAAAGAACATAATTTATAAATTAGGCAACATTCAGAACAATGTGAAGACAAAGAAGACTTTTCCAAGAAAAGACAACATGAAGGAGGATATGACAAGATTGACATGTCATATGCACATCAAAAGGATGAAAAATTAGAGAAAACTTTGAGCAGAGTTAATGAGAAAAGAGATGAGAAATATAATACGTTTTCTGAATTTTTATTAACTGTTTAATGTGTTTTTCAGGGTGAAAGACAAATTGTTCTTAGAGATATATTTTCTTGTGAAAATATAGAGGAGTATGGGAGTTCTGGAAATGTAGACTAGACCACTGTCTTTGTTAAGAACCAAACATCAATATAGCATATAAAACCCTCAGGAGAAGTACTCAACGCCTTGAAAAGAGATAATTTCAGATAACAAGCCTCTTTGAGGGGGCAACCTCCTTTGAACCCACTTAAATGTTCAAGTACAAGATGATTCAAAATGAAAATGTCTCCTTGGTATATATAGGAGACTAGGAGGTATAATTACAAATAATGGCCTAAAGCCGACATAATTAAAATAACATTACTAATCTAAATTACAACTAATGGCCTAAAGCCGACATAAATAAAATAGCATT
>JASDQU010100356.1:351130-364909 GCA_032191745.1 Picea mariana
ATGCTGAAACACAGAAGAAACTGCCAGAACCAATGATGCTGAAACACAAGGAAGCCGCCACAGTTAGCAGTCAATAGTCAGAGCGCAATTCACGTGGTTGAAACAGCATCAGCAACGATGAAAGGAAGCTGTTACACCAGCCGTAACAACAATACCTCATTCAACATTCGATTGCGTGAAATCAGGACATCCTATGCTAATTTAGAAAGAAGATCCGATCTAGGATTGGATTGAGATGCATTGTAATGATTGTATCGAAGGGATTTCCTCTTTAAATCAGAGGAAATCACCATTCGACATATCCAAGTTTTGATGTACTGAAGTAACTCCAGAGAAGCGGGACGTGTTCTATTATTTCAATTTGTAATGTGATATTCCAACAGATGAATATAAGACTGCTTTGATTATTCATCTCTAAGCTTTCCCGTTCCAGGGGAATCTTGTGAGAAGGGAGGGCCCACCTTCATCACAAGATTCACCCATTAGTTAGAAGTGTGTTAGTCTAATTTATGTCCATGCTTTGTTTATTATCGTGTGTTGAAACACTGTTTTATGAATTTCACTTTGCTGAAACACTACTGACTCTGTCTTAGTTTATTGAATGGAATTTGTGATTCTTTTATCAGCAATCTTGTGTGATAGTTTCATGCTAGCAAAGATTTCATGCTCAGACAGAAAGGAATTGGAACATCATACCCTCTGTAGGATTTGTTTACTGCTACAAGTGTGCTAGTCAGAGTTTTGGTTAAAGGATTCCTACTTAGACAGGAAGGAATCACAACACCTTGTCCCCTGTAGATTTCATTTCCTGTTGTGTGCTAGCCAGAGGTTCAGTTAAGAGGTTCCAGCTCAGATAGGAAGGAATCCAATTACCTCGACCTCTGTAGGTTTCATTTCCTTCAGCAAGTGTGCTAGCCAGAGAATTGGTTAAAAGGTTCCTACTCAGACAGGAAGGAATCACAACACCTTGTCCTCTGTAGATTTCATTTCCCTCTGCAAGTGTGTTAGCTAGGGATAGGGTTAAGGGTTCTTACTTAGAAAGGAAAGAACCAAAACACCCTGTTTTCTGTAGATCTTCATTAATGCTAGCTAGAAACTGGGTTAGTAATCCTTGCTCAGAATGGAAGGGATCAGACTGCTCTGTTCTCTGTAGACCTCAACCTCACAAGTGTGCTAAACAGAAGTAAGGCTCAAAGCTCCTGCTTAGAAAGAAAGGAACTAAGTGGCTTTGTTTTCTGTCAATTAGAGTTAATTGTTTTCTGCATTGTTGTTTTCATGAAAGAGTGTTAATGCTGAAGTCTCTGTTGAGAGTAAGGGTCCTGTTCTCTGATTGCAGAATAGTTGTTCTTTCCCATTGCAAGTATTATTTTAAATGTGATCCAGGATTCTTAAATTGATCTTTAAAGGTTTGCAATAGGGAAGTTACTTTCCTGTGATTTAATACAGAACTTCAATTTGTTTGAGCAAGTAAGATTAGTATAAGTTTCCTTACTACAACACTAAGCTGCTTTTGGAATTGAGCATATATAGTGCGCGGTTATCTTTGAAATAAAAGACTTCCCTGGGTTGATAATTTATGTTTCACTTAGTTGTTTAAAATTAATTAAGCAATTATAGTGACCAACACTACACACCTTAATCACTCTCAACAGTAGCAACCATCTCTTCTTTGTTCTACATTCCACTAGTCTTTGTGCACCTTGTGCATCATATATGTGCAATGCTTCCCCTTGCTCTACACACCACCATTGTTTTTCACATTGGGATGTTCACTCCACTCCACATTGCCATCGCTTCATGCCCTCGATCATCAACACACTCTTTGTGTTCTGCATGTTCTCCTCGTGTCAAGTCCTCTTCCTGATCATCATTGCAATTCCTCAACTTTTCTGGCAGTTATACCCATGCATTCATTATCACTGGGTGTTATGCTGAGATTCCTTAGCCTGTCTAGTAGTCGAGACTCTTCGTCTTGTCTATCATAGTCAAGCTCATCCTCTTTGTTGAAGTTACAGGCTTCATCACTCTTCCATATGTCAATCGCCTCTATCAACAGTCTTCATTCCACTGGAAGATGCCTTGAGACTGTTCATCTTCTCTGGCGATCACTCTAAAGTCTCTTTGAGTCCTCTGACAGAAACCATCAGTCACTTCTAGTAGTTACACTGTGAACCTATTGAGCCTTGTGCCTTTGGCACCTTTCACCTTTTCTTTCACATGTGGCCTCAAGCGATGACCACAGCCTACACCAAAAGGTGTTTTCGCATTTTGGCATTTCACATGTCACGAATTCCTGTTGCGAGGAATCTCAACTCTCCAAGTCGCAATCTATGAAATGGATCTTGGTTGCACTAGCTCCTTCCTCCATATTCCGTAGATGTGACCACTGGCTATGACCACAGCCTTATTCGAAACTGCATTTCGCAATTTCGTGTTTCGTGAATTTGTTGCGAGTCACTCTGACTCTTCCAACTCCCGATCATGAAATGGAGCCTTGCAACTTGCAAGCTCCTTCCTTCACATGCCCACAGTTGTGACCAAGCATTTATCCATAAAGTGATTTGGCGATTTCGCATTTCGGCATTCCTGTGGTGAAGTGTTTCGACACTTCCAACTCCCTGTATCCGAAACTTGCACCAAAAGGTGTTTTTTGCATTTCGACATTCCTGTGCTGAAGTGTTTCGACACTTCCAACTCCCGGTATCTGAAACCTGCACCAAAGGGTGTTTTTCGCATTTCGGCATTCCAACATTTCAGTATTCATGTGGTGAAGTGTTTCGACACTCCAACTCCCGGTATCCGAAACCTGCACCAAAAGTTGTTTTTCGCATTTCGGCATTTCGACATTTTGGCATTCCTCTGGTGAGATATCTTGATGCTCCATGTCACGATCCCTGAAACTCCAAAACTCCATGTCGTAATCCCTGAAACTCTGAAATGGAGTCTTTGTTGATGTGTCTGTTTCAGGATTTCGGCGTTTCGCATTTCGCAACTTCGGAACTCCTATGATGAAGAGTCTCGACTCTTGACTCCTCCAACTCCCGATATCCAAAACTCCGAAATGGAGATTGAGTCATGGTTTGATGTGCCTATTTTGGGATTTAGGCATTTTACATTTCGCAACTTTGGGACTCCTATGATGAAGAATCTCGACACTTGACTCCTCCAACTCCCAGTATCCGAAACTCCGAAATGGAGATTAAGTCCACTAGATTTTGATCTTTCCATGCCATCATCGCTGCTGATCTTCCTTGCCTTCCTGGTTTCCATTGTTGTCTCCCAACTATAAACCTGCCAACGTCGCTACTATTCATTCCTCTAACCATACCTTCGTTGTTGTTGTTCTTGCCATCAATAACTGTAAGCATGCTATCGTTGCCACTTTTCTTGCCTGCAGGCATGCCATTGTTGTTGTTGCTCTTTCCATCAATGACAATAATGCTCTTCTTGTAAACATGCCAACAAATACTTCTTCGCAAGACATCCAAGGCTGGTAAGGTTGACCTAAACTTTGAATTCGAAGGGGCATTATCAAAAATGCATGTAAACGTCCCCCTGAGAGAAGAAATCAATATCCCATCCATCAAGGAATGCTTTGACACTTTCTTTTTGGGATCAGATGAACCCATGGACCCCCTTATTATGTTGCAAGTTGATCACTTCAAGGTTCAATATGGTGAGAACCCTCCTTTCTTCATGACGTTGGCAATGAACGGCAAGAACCTCAACAATTGCATGTTAGATACAGGTGTTGGTGCCAACATGATGTCACTTAAAGTCATGCAGCAAGTGGGTTTGAAGGTCACACGGACTTATAGAAATGTATGTGGCTTTGAATATAAAGCCATACCTACACACGTGGTGGTTGAGAATGTGGAGGTTTACTTAAAGGAGTACCCAGAGAAGATAGTCCACATTGACATCGTGGTAGTTGATGTCCCAGATGTATGGGGAATGTTGTTATCTAGGAAATTTGCTGCAATGTTGGGTGACACCCTTGAGATGGACCTCACATTCTTGCAATTTCTTTTGAAGAATGGAACGATAGGCCATCTCCTCAATGTGCCAATAACCGGAGACCATGTGCAAGATATTACTCACCCCGTCAATAATGACAAAGCACAAGAGGAGATGATACAAAATCTTCAAAAGTATTCTTCAGAAGATATTCCCTTTGCAACAGAAGAGGACTTTGATCAGATCAAATGGCCCAAGAAAGAAGAATACCAACAACTCCTAGATGAATTCAAGAACAAAGAGATTGGGACAGTGAAGATATTAAAGAAACATGAAGATGATGTACAAATTTACCCATCTCAACAGGAAGTGTTTACAACAGAAGCCCACCCTCCTCCCTCAGCACAATACACCATGGTTGTCCAAGGAACGACCAAATACAAAGTCAGAAAGTACAAGGAGGGAGACATGGTATGGATGTGGGATACCCAGAAAGGAGAGCCAACTAATGTAAAAGGAAGCACTCAGTCATGGCTCAGACCCTTCAAAGTTGGAATGGAATCAGTTGATGACTCATATTACCTATCCACTTTGGAGGGAAGAAAGCACCCATTAACTATCAACAGGAACCTCCTCAAAACCCACCAAGGTAGGGGGACCTAATTTCACAGCTAAGTGTAGGTAAGTAGGCATTTTGTATTCGTGTATTATACCATGGCATTTACATTTCATGTTAGTTTGCTTTCACATCTTCATTATTGAATGTTTTCTTTCATTTTATATATATATCTATATGTATGCTGGGGTGGCATTACCGCCCCATTTTGTTACTGATGCCCATATCGAGATTGAGCAGGTCAGCAGGTCATGCCAGATATACTGATGTTCTCATGCACTCTACGGTGAGCACATGTCCCTGAGTAGGAGCCATATGGTATTCCCTCTTTTTAGGGATAACTAAGAGATCATGTCTCGAGGCCCACAGGTCCTAGACATGGAGTACAGAGAGCAGGATTGACCTGAGCATGGCCCTGGAGGGCCCATCCTTTTCTTCTTCCATTAGCTTTGTCTTGTCAGCAGCATCACCATCCATCACCATCGGCTTGGTCTTGTATCAGAAGAGGTTCTTGCTCCATGAGGTAATTGGTCCAGGTATCATGGTATGTGTCACTTTTGATCATTAAAACCTTTAAATATATGCATCTGATTCCTTTTACTCTAACAATTGCTTGGATATTACATTTTCCCGCTTGACCATGCTTGGGGGAATTGACAGGGTGCCCTTGCAAGCTTGTGCCCATAGGTTTTGGTTTTCCACTAGGGAATTTCTGAAAATCCATCGTCCACTCCCATCATAGCACCACTATTTCATCTTATCTCCCGCTCATTTATCCCATTCCCCTTATTTGGGCATTGGGTTGACCTATTTGCAAGGTTGCATCTTATCTCATGGGAAGAAGGGGCTAAAGGCCCAGAAGGTAAAAGTAGCTGGTAAAAGACAAAATCCTAGAAAGGAAACCTCGAGATGCTTCACCCAGGGATCCCCGAGAAGGCAGTAAAAAGCCTCTCAGCAAGAAACAGGAGGGCCTGGAAAATAACAAAACAAGACATAGAAGAAGGATACGGGGTCTCATCATGAGCCAACCTATTAGGTCCACAGATACCTAGTAGTATGACATTGCCACCATCTAGTTACCACGCTAGGGCAGTGACCTTTGGTTGCATGGCTAAGGGAAAGGGGGTCTCATCACAATCCAACCTTCTCATCTCTGTGAAAGTACTTGTGGGTAACGATGTCAGCTCTGGTCACCATGCCAAGGCAGTGTTCCCTAGTTAGTTCTTGAATGAAAAGAAAAAGAAGAAGAAAAGAAAATAAAAGAATAAAGCAAGAAAAAGAATAAAGGCAAGAATGGACTTGGAAAATTAAATCCATGACTGGTACAGCTCGCCTTCTACAAAGGCACCCACAGGTAACACTTATGCACCCTTGGCCCTCACTGCACCTCATGTTTGGACATCCCCTAGCCACATCACCTCACTTACATGGCTTGGATGAGATCTTCCTGGAAACTTTCCTTTTCTTGTGGACACTAGCCCAATAGGACGCCTTGTCCTTTTTTCCAATCTTGTATTGAAGGTTTTTGTAATGTATTTAAGCTATTGACTGATGTACTAGGGTTTTTATACATATGTTTAATAATATTGATGATGAGATGTGATTGACATTGCTATGATCCTTGTGACTGATAAGCCCATGGAGGGCATAGCTTTTGATGTGCAAGACCATGCCCGACGGACAGGTAACATTTGGACTGGTACACATGGGGAGATGACCAGTTCAAACCTCCATGGGGCTGAAGAGCCCACCAGATGGATGCTGAGACCCCATCAAGGGGAAGAGACAGGATGGATATGGATCAGGGCCTTTGCAATGGAGATGAAGAGGATGTTCCATCAGGGGCCCTTTGGTTAAGCTGAACCTAGGGGGATTGACCCACTTGCAGTGGAACATTGGCTCCAGATGACCCAGGACATCACCAAGAGGCTTATGACATCATCATGAGCATATGGCAGATGGACAGGGTGGTTGGCATGTGTGGCAGTTTGGAAGAGCCCAAGGAGGTCTAACGTTTGGCTTCTGGATGCTGCATTGGCCCTAGAAAGGGATAACATCTCCCTCAGAGGGGCTTGAAATCTCACCTTTTTCTTGATTAGGGATTTTACTTAGAATTTAATGTAAAAACAATATGATTTTGACATTATTGCCTTGTCAGCCTTTTTATGACCTAAAAGGTAAAATTAGGTCATTGATACACTATATATTGAGGGTTTTAACTCTCATTTTGATCATCAATTTTCACTCACTCATAGTGAGGTATGATTTTTAGCACCCTATTGGGGTTTTTGGCTGAACTAAGTGATGCACAATTGTTGAAGGAAGAGATTTTTTGGCATTTATGGTGTTTCTCTTGAAGGAAGGTGTTACAACTAGGGTTTGCATGGTTATTTCTTCATGAATTGTAAGTGTCTCTTCTGCAAAACTTCTTATTGAATGGTTGTAGTTTAAATTTCTTGCATATTGCTTATAAATTTGTTGAATCAAAACCCTAGGTGACAAGCACACAAGTAGGTCCTTGTCTCATGTCCCCTGATAGAGAAACCTTCAGCCATTGAAAGAGAGGAAGAGAGCCTAGCCGTAGCTACACTCCTTGTTTCTCTTTCCCTTGTGCTAGCCATACCCTTTAGAATTCAAGAGGAGGAAGATGTCACAGGCCAAGGTTATCTACACTTAGGGTTGTTCTTCCTTTAGGGTTTGATGAAAGAGCCTTGTTGTAGCAACACTCTCCCTCATTAAGCTTTCTTGTATTGATTTTGTGCTTCATCTGAGCTAGATGTTTGCCGGGAAGGAGGAGAGACCATGAGGCCTTGCTTTTGCAACACCAGAGTGAGCCTCTCTCCCCTAGGATTCTGTCTTTGAGGCCTTGCTTTAGCAACACCTTGAAACTTTTCCCTCTAGTCCTTTGAAATCGTGTCTCCTTCAACCTGTGCGTCCTTCACTTATTTACTTCATTCTACCCTAAGACATTGATCCCAAGGCCTCCAGCATTGAAGTAGAATTCGATCTAAACACTCTCAAACCTTTTGAAATTGAAACCCTAACTACACTAAACCTAGCCTAGACTAACCTACTAACCCTAAGTTGTTGATGTCATCATTGAATATTTCATCTTTATTGCAGCAATGTTTTGTCTTTTTTGAGTAATTGAATGATAGTTGAAGGCATTAATTGAGTTAAGAAGTTATTTGTTATATTGAATGTTGTATCATTCTAGTATTTATTGATGAAGTGACATTACTGCCATTACTATTTTGTAAACATTGACTTCGTCAACATTTACCTTTAAATTGCTTATATTGAATATCAAATAGTCTGTAATGTATATAAAGTACTAACCAAAGCCTTCATATATCAAGTTTGTTGTTGCTTTGTTCTCGGGCAGGGATCCTACTTAGTTGTCTTTATTAGCTATGAGACGGACTATTTTCTTTGATGGTGATCTGTGAAGGGGGGAAATTTGTCATTGTCTGATTATCCTTTGAAGCCTCTTCAAAACCCCAGTTCATCGGGGACGTCTCCCCTGGGCCTAACCTACCTATAGAGAAAGAACCTACCCATCATGGTGACATTGAGTGGGATAGGTTCTTGTTATTGCATTTTGGCCTTATACCTTATAGCCTCTACTCCTAGCTACAAACTATGCGATAACAGGCATAAAATCCAAATCGAGCAGCATAATGTTGTTCCGTAAGCTCCCACGTGCATGTTTGGCAAGGGCCCATGTGACTACACTAGAAAAAAATGCTCTACAGAGTCTTTTTGAAAATCGAGCTCATCTTCAGAAATTGCACTATGCCTCATTGACCAAAACCCTAGTGTCGGAGATACTCTAACAAATGGTTTTTCGGTCGACGGAATGATATCGTAGGGGCCCCTCTAGCTAAAACACGGTGCACTAAATCCAATGCATCTGATGGTTCATGCATCTGAGTCCCGTTTTGAGTTTTATCGCAAGTTGCAACTTGCCTCCTCAAGCCATTTAGGGACATGTGGTCAATTTGGTCCGAGGGCATAAAATCCAAGCCGAGTAGCATAATAGACTACTGTAAGCTCTCGCAAGTCTAATTTGCCAAGGCCAATGTGACTACACTAGCCAAAAAGACAAGACACGGTGTTCTTTAAACTCGACCTCCTCTTCAAAAATTTCCCTATGTCTCATTGACCAAAATCCTAGTGTTGGAGATACTAAAATAAATTGTTTTTCGGTTGATGGAATGATAGCATAGGAGCCCCAATAGCTAAAACCTGGTGCTCCGGATCCAATGCAACTGACGGTTTGTGCATCTGATTCTCAGTTTGATTTTTATCTATAGTTGCAAATCGCCTCCTCAAGCCATTCAAGGACATGTGGCCAATTAGGTTCGAGGGCATAAAATCCAAACCGAGCAGCATAATGTTGTTCTATAGGCTTTCGCATGTATGTTTGGTCAAGGCCCATACGACTACACTAGAAAAAAATGCTCCATGGAGTCTTTTTGAAAATCGAGCTCATCTTTAGAAATTGCAGTATGCCTCATTGACCAAAACACTAGTGCCGGATATACTCCAACAAATGGTTTTTCGGTCGACGAAATGATAACGTAGGGGCCCCACTAGCTGAAACTCGAAGCTATTAATCCAATGCAACTGACGGTTTGTGCATCTGAGTCCTGGTTTGAGTTTTAACACGAGTTGCAACTCGCCTCCTCAAGCCATTTAGGGACATGTGGTCAATTTGGTCTGGGGGCATAAAATCCAAACCGAGTAGCATAACAGACTTTCGTAAGATCCCGCAAGCCTATTTTGCCAAGGGCCACATGACTACAATAGCCAAAAAGACCCAACACAGTGTTCTTTAAAATCAACCTCCTCTTTAGAAATTGCACTATGACTCATTGACCAAAATTCTTGTGTTGGAGATACTCCAGCAAATTATTTTTCGATCGATAGAATGATAGTGTAGGAGCCCCAATAGCTGAAACTTGGTGCTCAGGATCCAATGCAAGTGACGGTTCGTGCATCTGAGTCTCGGTTTGAGTTTTATCCATAGCTGCAAATCACCTACTCAAGTCATTTAAGGACATGTGGCCAATTTGGTTCGAGGGCATAAAATCCAAACCGAGCAGCATAATGTTGTTTCATAAGCTCTTGCATTTATGTTTGGCAAGGGCCCATGCGACTACACTAGAAAACAACCCTCCACAGAGTCTTTTTGAAAATTGAGCAAATCTTCAGAAATTGCACTATGCCTCATTGACCAAAACCCTAGTGCTAGAGGTACTCCAACAAATGTTTTTTCGGTCGTCGGAATGATAGCATAGGGGCCCCACTAGCTGAAACTCGATGCTCTTAATCCAATGCAACTGACGGTTTGTGCATCTGAATCTGGTTTGAGTTTTATCACGAGTTGCAACTCGCCTCCTCAAGCCATTTAGGGACATGTGGTCAACTTGGTCCTTGAGCATAAAATCCAAACCGAGTAGCATAACAGACTTCTGTAAGCTCCCACAAGTCTATCTGGCCAAGGACCACATGACTACGGTAACAAAAAAGACCCGACACAGTGTTATTTAAAATCGACCTCCTCTTCAGAAATTGCACTATGCCTCATTGACCAAAATCCTAGTGTTGGAGATACTCCAACAAATTGTTTTCTGGTCGATGGAATGATAGCATAAGATACCCAATAGCAGAAACCTGGTGCTTTGGATCTAATGCAACTGATGATTCATGCATCCGAGTCTCGGTTTGAGTTTTATCGATAGTTGCAACTCACCTCCTCATCCCATTCAAGGACATGTGGTCAATTTGGTCCGAGGGCATAAAATCCAAACCGATAAACATAATTTTGTTCTATAAGCTCCCCCATATATGTTTGGCCAAGGCCCATGTGACTATACTAGAAAAAAATGCTCCACAAAGTCTTTTTGAAAATTGAGCTCATCTTCAGAAATTGCATTATGCCTCATTGACCAAGACATTGGTGTCGTAGATACTCTAACAAATGGTTTTTTGGTCAAAAAAATGATAGTGTAGGGGCCCCACTAGCTGCAACTCGGAGCTCTGAATCCAATGCAACTGACAGTTCATGCATCTGAGTCCCAGTTTGAGTTTTATCGTGAGTTGTGACTCGCCTACTCAATCCATTTAGGGACATTTGGACAATTTGGTATGGGAGCATAAAATCCAAACCACGTAGCATAACAGACTTATGTAAGCTCTCGCAAGTCTATTTGGGCAAGGCCCACATGACTACACTAGCCAAAAATACCTGACACAATATTCTTTAAAATTGACCTCCTCTTCAGAATTTGCACTATGCCTCATTGACCAAAATCCTAGTGTTGGAGATACTCCAACAAATTGTTTTTCAGTTGATGGAATGCCAGTGTAGGAGCTCCAATAGCTGAAACCTAGTGCTCTGGATCCAATTCAATGGACGGTTCGTGCATCCAAGTCCCGGTTTGATTTTTATCAATAGTTTCAACTGACCTCCTCAAACCATTCAAGGACGTGTGGCCAATTTGATCCGAGGTCATAAAATCCAAACTAAGCAGCATAATGTTGTTTCGTAATCTCTCGCATGTATGTTTGGCCAAGGCCCATGCGACTACACTAGAAAAAAATGCTCCACAAAGTCTTTTTCAAAATCTAGCTCATCTTCAGTAATTGCACTATGCCTCATTGACCAAAACCCTAGTGTAAGAGATACTAAAACAAATGGTTTTTTGGTCGATGAAATGATAGCGTAGGGGCCCCACTAGCTGAAAGTGTTTTCTTAATCCAATGCAACTGACGGTTCATGCAACTGAGTCTCGGTTTTAGTTTTATCGCGAGTTGCAACTCACCTACTCAAGCCATTTAGGGACACATGGTCAATTTGGTCTGGGGGCATAAAATCCAAACCGAGTAGCGTAAAAGAATTCCATAAGCTCCCACAAGTCTAATTGACCAAGGCCCATGAGATTACACTAGCCAAAAAGACCCGACACAGTTTTCTTTAAAATTGACCTCCTCTTCAGAAACTGCACTATGCCTTATTGACCAAAATCCTAGTGTTGCAGATACTCCAACAAATTGTTTTATGGTCGATGGACTGATAGTGTAGGAGCCCCAATAGCTGAAACCTAGTTCTTCGGATCCAATGAAACTGACGGTTCGTGCATCCAAGTCACGGTTTGAGTGTTATCGATAGTTGTAACTTGCCTCCTCAAGCCATTCAAGTACATGTGGCCAATTTGGTCCTAAGGCATAAAATACAAACCGAGCAGCATAATGTTGTTCCGTAAGCTCCCTCATGTATGTTTGGCAAGACCCATTAGACTACACTAGAAAAAAGTGCTCCACAGAGTCTTTTTGAAAATCGACCCCATCTTCAGAAATTTCACTATGCCTCATTGACCAAAACCCTAGTGTCAGAGATAATCCAACAAATGTTTTTTTGGTAGACTAAATGATAGCGTAGGAGCTCGACCAACTAAAACTTGGTGCTCTTAATCCAATGCAATTGACGGTTCATGCAATTGTATCATGAGTTGCAACTCGCCTCCTCAAGCCATTTAGGGACATGTTGTCAATTTGGTCCGGGGCATAAAATCCAAATTGAGTAGAATAACAGAATTTCGTAAGCTCCTACAAGTCTGTTTAGCCAAGTTCCATGTGACTACATGTGAATCTAAGTCCCGGTTTGAGTTTTATCATGAGTTGCAACTCACCTCCTCAAGCCATTTAGGGACATGTGGTCAATTTGGTCTGGGGGCATAAAATCCAAACCAAGTAGCATAACAGACTTTCGTAAGCTCCAACAAGTCTATTTGGCCAAGGCCCACATGATTATATTAGCCAAAAAGACCAGACACAATGTTCTTTAAAATTGAACTCCTCTTCAAAAATTGCAGTATGCCTCATTGACTAAAATCCTAGTGTTGAAGATACTCCAACAAATTGTTTTTCGGTCGATGGGATGATAGCGTAAGAGTCGCAATAGTTGAATCCTGGTGCTCTGGATCCAATGCAACTGACGGTTCATGCATCCGAGTTCCGGTTTGAGTTTTAGCAATAGTTTCAACTCGCCTCCTCAAGCCATTCAAGGACATGTGGCCAATTAGGTTAGAGGGAATAAAATCCAAACCGAGCAACATAATTTTGTTTCGTAAGCTCCCACATGTATGTTTGGTCAAGGCCCATGCGACTACATTAGAAGAAAATGCTCGACAAAGTGTTCTTGAAAATCTAGCTCATCTTCAGAAATTGCACTATGCCTCATTTACCAAAACCCTAGTGCCAAAGATACTCCAACAAATGCTTTTTTGATCAAGGGAATGATAACATAGGGGGCCCACTACCTGAAACTCAGTGCTCTTAATCCAATGCAACTGACGGTTCATGCATCTAAGTCTCGGTTTGAGTTTTATTGCGAGTTGCAACTCACCTCCTCAAACCATTTAGAGACATGTGGTTAATTTGGTCTAGGAGCATAAAACCCAAAATGAGTAACATAATAAACTTTCGTAATCTCCTACAAGTCTAATTGGCTAAGGTCCACGTGACTACACTAGCCAAAAAGACCTGACACAGTGTTCTTTAAAATCGACTTCCTCTTCAGAAATTGCACTATGCCTCATTGACCAAAATCCTAGTGTTGGAGATACTCCAACAAATTTTTTTCCAGTCGATGGAATGATAGTGTAGGAGCCCCAATAGCTGAAACCTGGTTCTCTGGATTCAGTGCAACTGACGGTTCGTGCATCCGAGTACCGGTTTGAGTTTTATTGCGAGTTGCAACTCGCCTCCTCAAGCTATTTAGGGACATGTGGTCAATTTGGTCTGGGGGCATACAATCTAAACCGAGTAGCATAATAGACTTTCGTAAGCTCCTGCAAGTCTATTTGGCCAAGGCCCATGTGACTACACTATCCAAAAAGACCCGATATAGTGTTCTTTAAAATCGACCTCCTCTTCATAAATTGCACTATGCCTCATTGACCAAAATATTAGTGTTGGAGATATTCCAACAAATTGCTTTTTGATCGATGGGATGATAGCGTAAGAGCCGCAATAGTTGAAACCTGGTGCTCTGGATCCAATGCAACTGATGGTTCGTGTATTCGAGTCCCGGTTTGATTTTTAGCGATAGTTGTAACTCGCCTCCTCAAGCCATTCAAGGAAATGTGGCCAATTAGGTCCGAGGGAATAAAATCCAAACCGAGCAGCATAATTTTGTT